>DWME01001080.1:0-27123 GCA_018244795.1 Parelbella ahira ahira
GCGTTATTGATTCGTTTATTGACCAGCACAGCGGCGAAAGCGGTCCGAGAAGCTAGAGTCAGTGATTTCCAATTTATATCAAACAGGCTAATGATGATAGTGACAATAATGAACCAGCGTTATCATCATTAAATGTTTCACTTTTAAAACTCAGTACTATAAATCGCATAAGTGATAAATATGTACATATATTGTTAATAAATTAAAAAGGAATTTCGTTTTATTACCAACCATCTACTATTTATATCTGAGCAGGGCAGCTTATTATCAAGAGTGCGTGGGTTCGTTGCATAAGACGGGTAGATTATTACTAACGTCATCCTAATCTTTGAACACGTGGATGGTGTATTGTGCAAGCGTTGAAAAACTGCTTATTCAGTTTCTGCCGTTGTGATTTCGGTGGCTCCCTTAAGCAAAGTCCGTTTTTTGCCGGTTCCCATGAACCCTGCGACAATGGAGGCGACCTCGCTGAAAGACTTCGCCGAAGATCCACGCAAGAATAAATATCATACAACAATAGGGTGGCTTCTTTGACTTTACCTTGTCTTCAACTCGGCACAAGTAGTTTTGATACTTTCGTTGTAATAATGTACACGTATTGCATTAGAACTTCCTAATTGCTGAGTTGTTAGTAGTATAGGGTTATTTCAGTGTCCATAATATTAGTTGAACAAATTTAAATTAAAAAAAAAAAATTAAACGTGTGTAAAATGTGTTGTAATACCAATAGGCAGATTTTGAATTTTGTTGGCTCTTCCTTATTTCACAATCTCTCCTTTTATTAACTTGTAATTATTTTGACTTGTAACATTTTGACGCAAGGCCATCTGATCCCAAAGTAAGCCCGACGAGAGTACAAACACTTGTGCTCATCATATAAGTATTTCTCCCGAGCGGAAATCGAATCCAAGATCCTCGGCTCAGCAATAAGGTTAAGGTTCCCTAGTCAATGGACAAACCAGCCGGTTAAGACTGTGTGAAAAAAGAATAGATGAGGGTAAAATCGTTTAAAGTCGCGAGGATCAAGACCAGTTCACTCCAGATCCCGGGACAACAAAAGGTATAGCGGCCGTAAGTCTCGTAACGGACTTTTTTCGGAACATCGATCAGGATTGCTTCCTTGTATAGCGCACAGGGTCTATGGATTTTGTTATGTTAACCAGACCTATTCCCACGTATACCTGTTAGGACGCTATATTTTGTAATTATTGTATAATTACGAATTGTTTATGTAATAGATATTAAAATATGAAGTGGAAAATCATAACAGGGATGAATTCCACAACAAACGAAAACCTCTTTTGACTGTCGTTTCATTGTCTCATTATTTTTGTCTTTTCAATCAAACACTAATCTTTAGCGAATAATTGGGAATAGTAAAAAGTTTTTGTTGAACCAAAAAATATCTAATTTGTTATAAATTCTGAATTTTATTATTTTTGTTATTGTTCATTATTTTATTGTTGTTATATATTTTGTTACTTTTAGGTTATTAGGATGTGATGTTCTTTATAGTTATAATTGTATATTTAGATAATATATTTATAGTTTATAAGGCCATCCTGTCGAATTAGGTTAGATCTGTAAGGATAGAAATGATGAATAATCAATAAATAAATAAAAAATTTTAGTAGTTACCTTAAAGTCTCTTCACTCAATTTGTCCCTTAACTGGTTGGTATTAGAACACCAGACGTCTAAGCATTTGATGTGACTTTGAAACTGCACTCGTAAAGTACTTTAAGCACACCCGCGATGCCTTGCAGATAATGTCGTGTCTGGAGTCTAAGTACTCATAACCTCAACGCACAGATAAGTGCTTAAGTAGTCTTGAGGGTTTATCTTCAGTAATGAATACTATTAACGATGCTGTTGTGTTAGTTTTGTTAGGAAATTGTTCAAATCCGTTTGCTCATTTGAACAAATATAGACACACATTAAATACACGTTTCTGTTATATTTAGAATATGGACTTTAACATAATTTGATCTGCTTATTCTATTCTCTCCTGTACATTGTTTTTCTTTTTAATTTACTATAATTTTATGTGATCTAAAGAGTAAATATTCATCTTTCCTATATCGAAAAAAATCCTTTCCGTGTGTAAGCACCACTATGCGCATAGAATTGTGATTATGACTCCCTAATTAACCCGGTTGGCTCTTTTACAATATTGATTTTGTTACATATTTTTAAACTCTAAATGATAATAAAAATTATCAAAATGATAAACTTAATTCGCAGTTGATACAAGCAAACAACTTTTACAATAAGATCACAGATCTAGTCATAAAAAAGACAACCTGAATACACAATAACAAACTATAAATAATAGATACTAGTAATTACTTGCAAGGTTCCGAAAAAAAAAAAAAACAACGGAAACCGCGAAATGGTTCGTACTCAGCTAACGTTGCGGTGAATCCCATATATATAATAAATAATTTGAATTTCGTGAGCGCATTATTATTTAATTGCTTACTATTATTTGTAAAACATTTCATACATAACGATAAAATTCGAAATATTTACTCGCGGCACTTGAGATGTTCTTTTTCTTTTTTTTTTAATATAGTGTTATGATTATTTGTGGGTCAAAATATCAGTTGCATATTGCTCGCTCACGTGTATCTAAAACTCTAATCGACGGGAACAGCGCCTGACGAATGGAGCGGAAAATATTTAAATGGAAGCCAAAATAGCGTGCACCGCGTTATCCCCGTAAAATATGAGGATATTGTGATGAATAAAAAAATCTCAAATTAAAATTCTCAGCACACCCGGAAATTCTGTCGCGGCACGAACATGCAACAATATTTTCAATCTTGGAACTAGTTTGCATTCCACGTACCTAAATACAATTCTGAAGGTACGAATTCCAGAGAATTTTGCATTATATTTTGCTGTTTATCTAAGTTGGTATACGTAATTGTTTAATAATGAAATGTAAATAAAATATGTAATAGCTTAATAAGCACCTCATATTGATAATGCCAAACAACATTGCTGGTATCGTCGTGTTCCGGTTAGAAAGCTGTGATCAAACACATCATTAGATATACATGGTGTTCAAATTTCGTCATCAGCGATGGAAACGCATCTGTGACTACTACTACTAACTTAAGTGCTAGTTCAGATTAGATACAAATGCACTGCGCTCGAAAGACGACTTAATATGAGATAGTCAGACCACTGAATATTTATGTTAAAGGAATACCTAAAGAGCGTATATTCTAATCGTAAGTAACCATTGCAGTTGATGAACAAATTGTACCTTATCCAGGGTGTCGTGGGAGGATCTCATTTCAATAGACAAAAAGTTTAATTTTAATGATGTAGTAGGTAAAAAAAACCTTGTAATATGATAATATGATCCTATTGCAATTCATCATGTGCAAGATCTTAAGAACATGAACGTGGGAATTCAATTGGGAGCAAGCACTGCTTTCCGAATCTGTAATCAGCCCCGTTGTCCCGCGCCCTAGAGAGTTCGAGTTTGGTTGCCAACGGCGGCAAATTACAATCATAATAGTGATCCCCTGTTACCGTTAACGGCCAACCTCAGGCCCGGTTTGACCACGTCTGATTAAACTATGTTTAAAGTATATACATATATGATAGAAACTTTCCTATTGTCTTTTTTAGTTTTGTTTAATTATTAAACAAAAATATGTGTGTGTATGCTTTAATGTTGATTTAAAGAAATTATAAAATTGTACACATGTCAAATTAAATTAGGATGTCAAAAATTTGGTGACATATTAATACTTAAGTAACAAACGTATTGTAAGAACTTTAATAGTGTGAACTTTATTATTGTTGATAAAAATTTAAAATTATTTGAGTGTAAAGTTTTTTGTACAATGTTTTTGATTCGATATTTGGAATTGAATCTGAATCTTGGTTTAACTGTGATTGTGTTGGTAGCACTGGCTGCAGGGGTTTAACAAAGAATTTTAAGTAGGTCATTCAGAGCAAAATAATTTGACTTGATTAGTATAGGGGTTAAATTTTAACAAGGAGACTTACATAAAGTGTTGGTAACGGTGTGAATAAAATTATAGTTTAAGACAAAAAAAATCCGAAGTAGTAGGTAATAAACAAGTTTAAATTAGCTTAAAATTTTATTCAGGTAAAATTAAATCTAACATCACATAATTTTTGACAAAGGCACATTATTTTTACGTTTATTTGTATGACAAATAGGTGCCCCAGTTATAAATATATTATATTAGAGCTAAGTTAACCTAAATTACAAGATACATATCTATTTGAATTACATTTCACAATTTGATTTCCTACACAATACAAGAGAGTACTCGATAAACACACTAAGGAAATTATTTATATAAATGTGTGTAAAACGGCTACACCTATATTAGGCTAGATTAAGTGTAAAGGTCTACGAGGGCTAGGTTTCATTGCTATCAAATGACCGTTATAGAACACCTTGCGTGCACGCCATACACAGACTTTGGCACCGACAGCTGTATACTTTTCTACATAGAAACATAATTATGTACATCAGAATAAATATTTGTAACTAAATTAATCTATTTTAAAATTTCCAAGAATCGTTAATTGTTCTTTTTAACCAATGGTCGTGATTGCTTGGTCTTTTCTTGCCACCATTTTAAGGTCTCCTCAAATTGTTCTCTATCTTCTGGAGTTACTTGAATATCTGGCAGTTCTTTCTTTAGTTCGAGATCATCAAATGGAGTTTCTGCTAACTCATTATTTTCTTGCTTAAGCTTGAATTGGTCGTGAGCAAGAATTAGGTCGGGGGTAATGGCATCCAGTGGCAGCACTGTACTATTTTCGAAGCTTGTATGCATCTGATGGTGAAGTGACTCTGCGTATTTAACTTCAAAATCGCCGTCATTGATAGGCACATCTGTTTCATTACAATAAGCCTGTTCTGGTATAATGGTGAATTGTTCTGCTGAGTTGGGGAACGGAAATTGTCCATCAAGAATGTGTGAGTTCAGTTCATCTTGACACAATAAGTCTGATGATGGTGTCAGCGGCTGTATACCATCTTCTTCTTCATAAAGATGAGGCGCAGCCATTAAATGAAATGTCTCAGAGGCTGGATAATCTATATAATGATGCGTTGGAAGCTGATTCAGGGAGCTATCCAAATCATCTTCATCTATCTCTTCGTCATCGACAGTTGGCGAATTCATCGAAAAGTAACTCCTTTCTTGACTATTATCCCTAGGTGACGAAGATGCTGGCGATGGAAAAGATTCCATGGAAGGACGGGATAAATTTTCCTTATCAGCATGACCTATGTTTAATAAGCTTTCTAAATTTCTTATGTATTCCACGGCCATACGTAAAGTTTCGACTTTGCTAAGTTTTTTATTAGGTCCCCTGTTTGAATTTGCATTTTCAAAAGCAGCAGCCACTTCTTCTGGTATGTGGCTACGTAATGCAGCAAAGCCGTCATTAACTTGGCGGACTCTGTTTCTTTCCCGCGCATTTCGACGCGCGACCGCGAAAGGTGTAGGCGATCTCTGAACTTCCTCGATGTTTTCTTGCAGCCGTGGTCGTTTAGCCACCACTTCAGATTTGTTGCCCTTGGTATCACGCACTAGTGACGACACAGAAATCGTGTTTGTGGGAGATGGAATCTTTTGTTTTTTTCTCACTATAATAATTTCACGTCTAACACTTTGATTTGCGTCGTTGTTTGTTATGTTCACAGAATTATTCACGGATTCCTGCAGCACCTGCGGCTTGCCGAGACTCGAATTACGGAACACCACAACGCCAATGGAACTCATTTTGAAACGATGATTTGCGGATTTTACATGTTACGACTGTTTGGTTTTGATTAGCTGCGGGTGGCTACGCCGGCGGGGTCATGTAGCTCGTTTAAAAGTAACTGTTTGTCTGTACAAGGATATCCGAATGTTTAGGTGGCGTCAGGGCGCCGGCCTCCGCGGGAATGGCGCGTGCCGTGCGCTCACACCTGGGGTGGCCCGCGGGGGGATAAACAGGGGTAGGTACTTACATTTACTACTTGCACACATGGCTTTTCAAAGGGCAGGACGGGGAAGCGTCCCGTTTCAATTTTTATAATCGCTAGCGGTAAACTTGTTATTTTCTCTCGCAGAAATGTCACAGCTGTATTTAAATTAAAATAATGTTATAATTCAATGCATAAATCATATATTTATTAGATGGTCAATATTATCATTTCGTAAAATATCGATTTAGAATCAACTGACCTAGTAATTTATCGATTCCATTGTTTAACTACTAAAACACTACTTAACTACTAACAAAATTTAGTAAAAGTATAAGTAAACGGCGTAGTTAGATAATATTCCCATTGTTATACATTTTGAATTAACTGTATTGATAACATGAAAGTAACAAATAAAGAAAATATTTGACATCATATTATCCACCCGTAAAAAAGTTTTCTTAATAGATGTATTGTCTATATTTAGCGCACGTACTCATCGTAGAAAATGTATTTCAAAATAATAACATTTTAATTAAACAGCATTATAGATCTTTTCCAAATTAACCATAAATTTTGGTGGTAATGTAGATACATATAACTGAATGAAAGGTATTTTTAATTACTATATCTAATCCGAAAAACAATTTAACAGTAGCTATTTAAAATATTACGTGATGACAAAAAATTGTTCTACAAAATTTTTATTGAATTCACAATTAATAGATAAAGATTTTTCCGTTATACCTCCATAATAGCGACGTGGTGTGTGTATGTGTGTGTACGCCCACGCCAGCTGCCTTAACCTTTATCTTTTGTGCTTCGGCACGCGCCACTTTTCCATTATTGCATGACTATTGTTACCTATCACTATATTTTAGCAACTATCATCGTAAGAATGCGTCTTATGTGTAAAACGATAAAGTCGATATTTCTCTGTTCCTTTGGCGCAGCTAACTATAAAAAGATGAAATTATAAAAAAGCATTGCAAAGGTATATTTGATTAAATTTAAAGGGTGATATAGGTTGTAATAAGCGTCATTATGAAATGAACCGATTTTGTTGAAAAACGTATATTTACGAGTATAACATTCCCTTTCATTTTGAAGCCGCAACGCCTGGAAAGTGACGACAGCAATGATATTTGACGTCTTATATTAGGATTGGAAGGTAAAGGCACTTACATGAAATCAAAATAATATGTTATCATAAAAAATGATGAAGTTCAGAATTCCATCACAAAAATACCTCTGCCTGTTGTTACTGCAAACAATAAGTATTACTACTGCTGTCCGGAAGTCTGGTTGGACTGCGCTCAAACAGACCTAGATAGGGTTCTAGCATAATCCGTAGGAATATGTTAATAGTTTTAGTTCAGGTTTTACTCCAATCGAAGTAGCGCACGCTTTTCCGTGGGCTACAATGATCGCTTAACTAATGAGGATAGTCTGGAAGCTCGTTTGTTACAGAAACACGTGCATCATGTATAATAATAAGGTAATTATGAAATCATTTGAGAAGGCAGGGATTAAAAATTCGTTGCGGATTCATATACGGCAAGTCATATCGAATGCGTTTGCGCATTTGATAAGGAAAATCCTTCTAATACCCGAGAGTGCATCCTGTAATTTAAGATGTCGCTTTTTTCGCTCGCAATCCGCTCGGTAAGGTGAGGCTCGCCATCTTGCAAACATATGGGGAACGAAAGTGCGGCGTGGTGCCTGCATCTATATTTAGTACTACCATATGTTAAAAGTGATCTTAAGGGAAGGTGTAGCAATCGGTGCGGAGTCTTCAAATGGTGTATGTGAAGTCTGTGTAAATAGAGCAACCCTTTTAGTTCGTTAACCAAAGGGTGGAGTATTTTTGGATCAGAGCCTCAAAATCGCATTTACCAAATGATTCACGAATAAAGACGAAATGTAAGTAATTTTCTAATCAAGTCTACCTGACTTCATATAAAATAAAATTATATAGTGGGAATAAGAATTATTATTTGTTTATTGTGAAGTTATTGTAGATTTTATTTCATTATTTACATTATCATGATTTTTCATGGCTTCTGTAAGTAATATCGAGTAATGAGAAGGTAATCTTGGTCATAGAGATATTCAATTTTAAGGTTACATTTTATTAAATTTTATTAATTATTATATGAATGATTTATAAACTGTCGCGTATTACGAAAACGGTAGTATGAAAGAAGTTAGAAGGTCGCCTTCCAAAAACAATCAAAACGTCTCAAAGTCAACAGAGATCAATAACGCGAATAGGAAAAGCGTAAACAGCGATGAATGTTATCCTGCATTGAGCACTCGGAGACTGGTCTACAGCTGTGTTGTGAATGGGAGCTGAGCGTTACCGTCCAATGCTATAACCTATCTCAATACAGGTCGCCTTGAAATAGCTAAGGCTATTCAGCCGGTCCCCGGCCCAGACGGAGCATTATTTCTTATTAGAGCGAGCATAAAGGGAAACCTTCAACTTGAAAATTAAATAAGCTAAGGTCAATACAACAAAAGCGATGACGGGAGCATTAGGTTGCATCTAGACGACTAGACTAAGAAGCATTCATTCGATCGGCGTGCAGGGGGAATTCTAAAGCATATCCGGCAATCCATACCAGAATGAATACTCATAAATCGGCGCATAAGTACTCATAACGTGATTATTGCTTGTGATGCTTGTATAACGACATTAATAAATATTGGGGTTTAGGTAATAATGCGTAAAATTTCTATTTTGTAGCCCTACTTTTTGCGCTACTTCTTTTCGGCTTATCGTTGGGCTGTGTATTGCAGTTCGCATTGTTTTACATTATCATTATCACTCATTGGGATTTACCAATCGCGAAATCGCAGCCAAACTCACTAGAAGTCTTGTATTAAGTTTCCTCGTGAAAATAGTTAAGCATTTTCACAGTAAATCCATCTATACAAACATTGGTTGAGGAATGCGATTGCACAAAATTCGTTAGTTGCTTGCGCGCACCCTGAACACATGAGAGAGACCAGAATATATGGAGTATTATTAACCTGTTTTTTAGTTCGGTCTCAAATAAGAGAGTAACCGTTTTCACTTCCTTTCAACATTCGTACGTAATAATAATAATAACATCCAGTGAGCTATTCAAGTCTCTGGTCCAGACACAAAACGCTTTTGAAACTCTTTGTTTCTCTCCAGACGAGACGTTCAGACTTGCCCCTTCCTGCGAGACCTCCGAATGAGCTGCACTGGTTTTCAATGAACTCCACATACGACGCAATTTCACCATTACGAATAAAGTTATTCTTTTTTTCTCAATCGTGTATCGTATATTTAAAATCACATGGACGCGTTCTTCGAATCAAAGCATTCGTTAGAATGGATGCAAAATCCAGTTTTCTAGTTGTCGCGTTGAACTTATTATCTGTGGTTTTATATGTATTCTAATCAAGAACATTTATTCTAAATGACAAGCGTGATTATTTATTTGTGTGTTTATGTCTCCCCTCAATTGACATCCCGCTAGGTGTGGTTGAATAGTTACTGCAGGCCGAAAGCATTTGTAACCAATATCAAATAGCATTGAGGTTTGTATGGAAACTATGTAGCTCTGTGATTGCGGCAGTAGGTATGCATCACATCCTAATGACAAAGTTGGTATATTTAATGTCTTAGTGTATGTTTGCTGCATACTTTTCGTACATAATACACATTTAGAAGAATTTTAAAGCACTACAGTCTTACTTTAAATTACAATATAATACATTTACAAAACCAAAGTTCATGAATACATAATAACATAACATATCAGTATTTTTTGATAGGGAATAAACGGCAAACAGATTATTTGATACAATCACAATGTGTCTTCTCTTTTATTTTAGTGGTATTATTATTAGGCCTTCATTTAATCGACCAAAAAATATCAAACGTGGCAGCTGTTTGAGCCCGCGCCGCTTCGAGCACACTTTAACAAAATATATCTTTTTCTTTTCAACACCGCGTAACTACGTAGGAGTGAAAGAGCAAACATGTTCGAATAGGGGTTGCAGCGAGGGTTTGCCACGTGACCTTACTCTGTACACGCACACATACAACGCAAGGGAACCCTCGATTATTTTATTGATCTTGGCACAAAATCTCTGCAATATTTCAATCAAATATTTGCAATGTTTTCCTTTTGCCATCCTTATCTCTTGTAGTCCGTTTCTATAAAATTGAAATTGTGTAGATATTTCTAAATAAGGGAATTTATAATCTTAAATGCACAATTTATTGTAAAAGGAAGTTTTTAAAATCGTTTTTTATGCTAATTAGATATGTGGCTGTCATTTCGTTTTTTACAACAGGTCATATTGCATGCTTGCAAAATAATCTGTTTAAAAGGTAATTCACTATTATTTCGACATATTATGTTATACGAAGATTTGTGACAAGGTGAAATATTTCTGGGACCTGCATCATGTGTATGAGGTCATTTTGACATAAGATTCACCTTAAGTCATAAGACTAACCTTAAGTACACAGCATAACGAAGGTGAAAAAAATGCTTCCGCGGACGCAAAAGCGGCTGTGAACAATGCAGGAGCGGCTCCAACCAAATTATGTCATTAACTCATTGGCTTCCGACAATATGAACAGTGTGTAAGAAAAACACACTACTGGACTCACGTATCATATTACACTTAGACTGTCGTCAGCCGCCACCCACACGGCTCCTTTTTTTGTTTTTTTACCAATCTTTTTACGCAACTTAATATATTTCCTGTTAGAAAAACAAACAAACGACGTTTATTGACTCGGAAATTCAGTTTTTGAATGACTCGTCGTGAGTGAGTGATGGGTTCGGAATGACTTTCGACCTATGACGGAATGCTGCTTCCGATTCTGATGATTCGAAATTACAGGGTCCCTTTAACCGCTAAGCTAAAAAAGACATAACCTAAATTGACAATGATTTATGTGAAGCTAATCCTAGCAAGTTGCACGCGAGGCAAGGAGAGTTCTGTGTGGGTTTTGATACGCGAAGGTATCTCATAGCGGAATAGTTTTACATTTCGATTTTTATCTGTTCATCGATTAAGTCTTTGTGGGAAATATATCAAGTTTTATAAAAGTTGAGTTTGGAACATTAAGCTGACGGAGCGTAGGCAGCGATACTAATCGATACCCTTCTGTACAAACTATTTTTACGTCTCATTGATGATGCCGAGGGATTGTCCAATACCTGAAAATATTGTAGAAATGTGACTAAACGGTTTATAATGCTACAATTGACTTCATTATTTTGGACTTCACGTTGCTTCAGGGCTTTTTCGTATCTCCTCCAGGATCGGGTGTGCCACCGGTGTGGTTTGTAGTTCTTTACCATATCAAGGTATTGATTCTATGGCAAATGCAATGCAAAGTCGATCGAGTAACCCCTGATATTATGATAGATTTAAGAAATCCCTATTTATATAATAAATATGCTATAAGCTAAATTATTAGTTTTTTTGTTTAGTTATGGTCAACAGGTTCTCAGAACGTTGAACTCTCAACGTGAATATCATTTCTTTACGTAGCCACATGTCAAGAGGAGGCTCTGGTAACATTTTTGGTTAAGGAATATGTTTTTTCTAGACAATCAGATGTTATCTTTAACGGAATATTCAGATATAAAAAGTCGGTGGGTAGCTGTGACAAGACTACCGTGGACACTACGTTGATTTACGAGAAATGAAATTTTGGGACGTTTTAGCGGCGCAATTAAAATATTTAAAGAACCACCCTCAGTGGGTGGTGAGAGACAATTCTCACGAGGCTATTAAATGTAATTTTATTTGTTTTTGTCTGTTTTTTATGTTCGGTCGGCGAAATATCAATGTTTTAGTTGCAAACATTTGGATGCTTTGGCATGCTTTATTTCAATGTGATTATGTACGGTGGCGCTAAGACATTATTCTTTTATCTTTGCTCCTGTTCTGTTATCAGTTCCGGGACAATCTATCATCAAGAAGGCTATTTTTTGTGGTAAGTGCTATTAATATTAATATCGTTTTGTCGATTTGTCGGGTTTTAAAAGTCGCTGTGAAAACTTGTGATAAAATTTTAACATATAGTTCTGTTAATAGTATTGTAATTAGTATAGATGGTTAAAAAGTAATGTGAAACCACTAGACTTATTTTGACTGACTGACTTTTTATATCTATCGTGTACTGTATCATAATATTTTTTTAGACTTGAGATGGATAACCGTGATATGAATGGTGATGTACGAATCAATTCATTTAAAACAATATACGTCATCATTACAATTGACTGGCAATAATTTATAGACGCAGCAACCCTTTGAAACGGAAGGTTTCGTCCGTTTGTGTGTCAACATTCGTAACCGGCCGATGTTATCAACGAAATGCCGCTTCGATATAAATTCGGTTATAAACGATTTGTAAAATGCGTTGTCAGCATGACGCGAGCCAGCTCTGTGAAATCAAACCTTTTTATACGATAAAGCGCATAATAGTTTTGTCCTCGGCCAACATTGTGATGAAACGTCTTAGTGGATTCACAGCATGTGGCTGACATACCGCTCACTGGTTGGAAGCTGCCACCCGATTTGAAATGTTGCTCGAAATTAACATATTACATTCATTTTTAACCCCGCGCATTAAGTGGACCTCAGGAAACAGGTCGACACAGTCCAGGATTAAGTTAAAATTATTTACGTTTATGACACGAGTGGAAATGCAGCATGTCATCGCCTAGGCGGGTCGTTAGTATAAACTTGCCGGCACCGGTTTACCGAACATTGTCGGTGCGGTGCCACTTAAATTACTTTCAGATGAGCACTGGGCCGTGTTATGTTATCTATTGCAATAATTTCCGAGGCGTTGAAACGAAGGTGGCGCGGGCGCAGGGTGTCGGCGCGCAACGAGAACAATTTAATTGAATAAAATTAGTCAATAAACTGCGCTTGTCGAAGCCTACCACAATGGCATACCGCCTCCGGTGCTTGCCGGCCGTAAAGCAGTCTTATTTACTGGCGTCCCCATTGGGAATCCACATTAAGTAGTCTCAATATACACTCGGGAACATTAACATGTGTTCATACCTTAAGGAGCAATAGTTTTCGCGTCAATTGTTTCTGTAAAAGGTTTGTTCAATAGGTCTCTTTAAGCGTGTGTAAATATTGCTGGTTTTACAAGAACCAAAGTGAGATAACGTATTAAACAGTGTGTTGAGAAATCCTTTTCGCTACAATTAGTTATTGGCCCTTTGGCAAGACAAGATATGGTCGGTAGGATGTGATATAAAACATTGTTTGAATCATTACTTCTGATAAATATTTTTTTCTTTATGAACTATTTATTTCAATAAGGTTTGGTCTATTTTGGAACTCCAACATTTTATTATTAAATATATTATTATTGTAATATATAAGCAAACAATGAAAAAAAAATTGTATTATTTTTATTTTCGTGCTATGTTGCATGCGCCGCATTTAAAGATAAACAGTTAAAATATTCCCTTAAACATTACTTGGTGTCAGTGACAAGGTAATTTAAATATTTCAGTGTCAGAACTTTGCTAAATTGGTACTTTCGCGTCCCATTATACATGTCAAGGATAATAATACTTTGTTAGAGAGTAATATCCTCTTAGCGTTGACGATAATTCTAGCCACTAAGACTAACACGCCTCTGATGGTGTTTTTTCAGTACAATGTATTGTTGACTGCCCTTTAGCAGCGTTGCTGGCTATATTTTAAAAATATTTTTATGCTATTTTGTATAAATTATAATTGATAACCCGCAATCATGAAGTCCGATTTTCAATCATTTTACCAAGCAATCAGGGGGAATATGTCGATTATGGCTGGATGGAAATACCTATTTGCCTACCGTTTGTCGGTGTTAACTAATTATTATTGCATTGATTCCCAAAAAAGACCTCAATGCATCGATCAGTCAACCAATCAATATCAATATGAGGTATTTAGTACATGTGTACAGGTTTAATCATATTTTTATACATTAATCGAAAGTTTCCCGCGATAAAGTGATTTAGTTCCGTCCATATGTTTCAACCTGTTTAAATGATATAATTTCATCTTATTAGCATATTAGCACACTAAATTCATCTATTAGCACGCTTATTTTCATCTTTTAAACAGAGCTAACATCAAGACCATAATTTTAGGTTATTTTTTTTTATTCGGCCAAGGACCGTTTCGTTTGACTCATATTTATATCCAAAATACCTACATGATGTTGATTTGTGCTATCATGACGATGATATATATAATTTTTGTATAGCTTGGTTTATCTCGGAATTTTGTAATTTATATTAAGAAATTCTGTGCACGCGTAGAAATTGAGTTTCGGGACGACATTCAAAATGGCTCGAATGCTCGCCGGCTTGGTGCAATTGAATTGATAGTGATAGATGTGTCACCTGCGTTTTAAAAGCGAATTCTTTCCCCAGGTCTAAACCTTTAGGAGAACGTACATTTGTATGTAGAAACTTAAAATCTGACGTGTACCAATATTTCGTTTTCCTTATTTACTGAGATACGAACGGTTATTTTTCTGCCATCGAACTTGATTCCCTAATTGCAAAGCGCGATATATTTCCAATTAAACTTGCCAACATCTCTGATGGAGTTAAAGATAGGTTGAACATATTATTTGGGTCTAAATGGGACTTTGTATAAAAAAAAAATCATATTTGACATATGTGTGTATTTTGAATTTTATGCTCTTCAATAATTGTGTTTTGGAGTTCGGAGAAGCCATTACACTATTTTTGACTCACATATTTATATAATTGGTATTTTATGACGTTCGGCAGAAAAAAACTAAACTAGGAGAACTTGTTTTAGATTAGTACGTATAGTGTTTGTCAAGGTCAGTTATGAAATTCTTTCTCCAATTGGTCAGAGGTTAGTTCGATTAGATATGAACTAGCAGTAACTTCTACAGTTAAAACCTTTTTAGCCAACTTTTTACTCCAACTCACTTGCTGCTATATTGTTATTATTAAAATTAATCCTGAATCTCCCGCTAAAAAGTGCTATAATGGAACTCTTTGTCACACACAACGGATTTCGCTATTAGCCTCTGTTACCGTTCGTGACAAATGTTGGTCGGCGCTTTGTCGGCACCGGTAATGAGACACCGAGCGAGCGGGAGACAAATTTTATCCCATAAATATCTCCTGATGCGTCGATCTGCATCTTTAATTTAGTGCTCGCGATATCGATATCATAATTTCTGCATTTCTTTATTACATCACTTATTTATGATATATTTAATAAAACATTAATCGATTCTTTTATGTACCTATGATGTTTATGCTCACGATATTTGTTTATGAATGCAATAAAAACCATTGAATATCATTATATAGAAGCGTTTATCATTTTAAACTTTTGCAATGTAACGTTTTAGTAAAACTACTTATTTTTATTACAATACATTTCACAATACATTCGCAATGTTAACTGTTTTTACTTACACAGTAATTGAGATAATTATAATATTTGTTGTACAATTCAGTTTCTTTAGTGTACATCATAAAATTGATCCCACTGTACGAACATGAATGATTTCTTTGTATCTCATAATAAAGTGTCTTTTGTCAGGTACACTTAATAAGTAGAGAATTTATTACGGGCAATTCTTCACCACTATTGGCTATAAATTAAAGCTCAACAAATTATATAGCCTTTAAATGAATGACATGAAATACATAGTATTCATAAACTTATTTTTTTCATTTTGTTTATAATAAAGACAAGTAATTCTAATATAAAACTTAAGTACTCAGTAGGTTTACATTGTAATACGGCTATATAACGACGATTAACTTTTAGTGGAACGAAAGGTGGTTGGCAGTAGGTATTTAAATTTGGCTGTTGATCTTCTGAAGTATTAGCTTGAGGGCGCAGTAAACTTATTTCTTAACGAGACTTCCTGAAACCTCAATTTGCTTAACGCAGATATATGGGGACACAGAAGCACGCCGCACACGGTGTACGTTTAACCGGCAATTTTTTATGCAAATATCAACAATGTGACGTTCACTTTAATACAGCGATCATGTTAGCAGAGTGGGCGTGTATGAAAATATCGATCTGTATTGCATACAGGCTATAAGCAATCGATGTGGACATGAAGACATTTTCAATTTATTGTTAAAACATTAAAATGCGCTCCATAAGTAGCAGTCTTTAGAACCCGGTACCATATTGTTGTATAATTTATAGAAACAATTGCATTCTTTGTCTATTACCCTTTAGGAGTTGTGAATTCATTACGCAATATATTTTTTAATTGTAGCACGGTTGAAATACGACAGGGTAAATATATATTTTTATCTTCAGATACATTTCTTGAATGGGTTCGTAGAGGACTTTAATACACTTCCACCATTAACCTGTCATGTTATACGTCCCACCAAAGAATAAGGGGTGAGCCTATTGAAGTACACGGGAAACACGTTCAGGCTCAGCTAATCGCTATACAGACTCCGGGGTCGAACCCAGTACCTCTTACTCAGCAGACGCAGTTGCAACCACGTGATCAACGATGCAGTAAATAATTGCAGAACCAGTCCCAGGCAGTCAACAATTCAATTCAGTACATTTCCGAACAGGGCATCCGATTCGAAAGTGGGCTCAAAGAACAGACGTGGTAATCAGATCGCCGATAAGCTGCATATATTCATGGGAATCAAATCCACAATCTTCGGCTCAACAGTCAGACTCACTAACCACCGGACCAACAGGACAATCATAATTACGTACCAAGTTTGTGATTTTCAAGCGAAATCCAACAAGATGCTAACAACATTGCGAACGTTCATAATTTAATAAACAAACAGCGATAACACAACTAAACAAGCTCGAAAATTGGCCTTTTTGAGACTGGCTAAAGGAAAAAAATGCCGAAAGTTTGCTTTTCACCTGTTTCTGGTGAATATCGCTGAGGTTTCTACCACCCGCGATCTAATAAACACTTATCAAATCTCCATCTTAAGGAGGAAAGAATTATGGCATATTTAAACAATTTATTGCCGCCGCAAAACAAGGGATTCGCTGATAAGCCTCTGGTTTTGCGATAACGTTCTTTAGTTCCGTAACGTTGCCGAAAACAACGTTTTTTATAGCGTCGAAACGATTCGGTGGAAATAAACTATTCGTGTTGTGGTGTTCGAAATTTGAACATCTATTCTTCATTCAAATACGAGTACATCGGGCAACTTTTTTTTTTATACTCGATAGGCTAGCTTTTGGCCACAGTCTTGCCTGATGGAAAGCAACGATGTACCCGGAGTACAACAACTTATCACTGTTGTACTCCGGGAGGCAATTAACATTGTAAATTTGGTAGAATTAATTTAAAGAAGACTTAATCGAAATTTTTAAATAGGCAGTGTCTAATATGATATGATTTTAAAAATATTTGATTAAAGTTTTTTCTTAATAATTGTCTCTTATAAATACCGACGTTAATTTTTTTTTGTTATATCCTTAAAGTTGTTTAATTAATGATGACAAGACTGCTAATAACAATATGTTGCTGTTTTAAATATATAATGAGCTCTAATGAACAAAACATTGAGAATGACATGCCATTAGATGCATAGGAATGGTTGAATTGGCTTGATTATCCCACGTATAAAAATATTTTTGTTTTGTGAATCGTGTTGCTTTTCATAATTTATGTAATAGCTAAAATGTCTGCGACACTTGTAGAACGTTTATAAATACACTGGGGTAGCGTCGGCACAAGCGTTTGAATCAGCAATAATAAAATTTGTAACAAAACAATAATATTTTCCTACTTTTTATTATTTTTTTTTAAATTTTATACAAAACAGTTCGATGTTTTGTTTTCTGAGAGAGTTGTGGGATTGTATTGTTTACGGGTATCATTTACAAAATTCCAATTGTAATACGATCTTTTTTGGCGGTCGTACGCCGTGCACACTTTGACGTCTTAATCCAATCAACTGAATTAGTCTTTTCGTTACTAATAGAGTCGTTGTGTGGTAAATTATTGACAAATCGATGATTTCTGATAAAGCGTGTCTATATCATTAATGTTAAATGTATTAGGGTAGGTCGAGATTTTTTCTTGAAATTTATAGGTAATGTCATTTAGTACCTATTGCTTTGTTTACGTATCCATTTAATTCGAAGAATTAGATAATATTCATAAAATTTAAACATTTTATACTATTTTATTATAGTGTCATATGCTTATTTAGACAATTGGGAATAAGGTAAACGTTCTATTCTAATTAACATTAATTCGTCACAATTGGTTGTAACATTATTTTTTTTTTTTGAGGTTGGCGAAAGCATCTTATAAATAATACCATATGGATTTATATTAAATTTCGCATAAAGTTCATGTAATATATATAGGCTTTTTATTGATTGCCGAAAAATAAACGAAACTTCGATTACCGAAAAATATACGGTTCCTGTGAAATTGATAAATCTTCGTAACTAAAATGTTTAAGTATGTCGTTATTCCTGAAGATACTAAATGTGCCAAAGCTATTTTAAAATTCGAAATAATTCGGATCTAACAATTGGTAGAAGGCGTAAGAACGTATTTTTCCTTGCTATTGTCTCGACGTGCATTTTACGATGTTTAAGCCAAATATTTCTCACACGGAAGCCTAGTTTAAAATATTCATAACTTATCTAACTTTACACAACACGCTTTAAATAACACAACTGCCTCAAACGAGAATAGAAGTGTTCACAAAATGTTTTAAGAGCTCTATCAAACTTTCTTATTTCAATTGAGGGGAGAATTTATTAGGTCATTATATTTCGTCTAGTGATTATGCTACTAATTTCTTGTCTTAAAAACGCAACGAAATGTTCAACTTTTTCTATTCAGTCTATAATGACACCGATGAACTGATGAGCAGCGGTTAAGTGGGAGAGTCGCTATAAACCTATTATTAATATATAGGTAGTTTTTTCTAACCGAATCGTTATCTGACGCGAGAATCCTTTCAATCCATCCATTCTATTGTTTTTGAACCGCTTTTTTATGTTGATATCAATATTTTTTCCGATGGGAGTAACGATAAAATAGTGATTTGTTCGGAACAGATATCAAATGAACGAGATGCCTTTAGGCCCCTTATGATGCGTTTATCATTCGGCGGCAACCTTTCTTTTGTATGTTAATCTTTTATTGTTACATATGAAATAGTTCTCTTTTAAACGCGAGATGTTTCAACTACTCGTACGTTTAAACGAAATAAGCTGATTTACCAAGCGATTAAATATACTAAATTATATCTAAATTGAATTTAAGTCTCGAGTTTTTTTTGACAGGAACTAAATGTTCATTAATTAGGCTTACATTCAACAGAATCCGACACTAATGTCCACTTAATGGTCCTTTTAACCAGGTGTTAAGGTCTATTACTCTCAGTATAATCATGTGTAGCAATACAGATGCTGAAGTCTCAACAATATGGGATTTGCGCTAAGTAGAACATAAAATATAGTTGATTCTTATGGCGGCAACTTTGGCTGTTGGAAATTGGAGTGCAATATTTCTCTTTCTTAACAACACCGCAGTGGGATCCCACGCTCTTCCAATTCAGGTTTTGTTTGTTTCATTTGTATGAATCGTTTTATATTTTACAATGTAATAATTAAGTTTACTAGGATGTGTTTAAAATCATTTAATAATAATTTTATTTCCTCTTACATAGATATGTTTTTTTTATATGAACGAGCCAACATTCTTGTTTGTTTAATAAATAATTTAAAAACAAATGCAAGTGTTACATAACCTATGTATGTGTGTATGTATGCGTGTTTCTAATGTATTAAATATGTTTGTAAATGTAAGAAACAGCTTGTAAGTTGGTACAAGAAATGACATGTTGTTACAAAAGTATTTTTTTTTTATCAGATTGCTCGTGTTTTATAAGTATTATTACAAAAAATATTTTAAGAGGGCAGCGGCCATTACTTCGCAACCGTGGCTCGTGCAAGGGGTTAAGAGATGGTAATTTCAAGTTCATTTATCGAAGATGACTATAATAATGTATTGAAAATTCTTTTGCATGCGTTTAATGTATTGGATAATGGAATTTTGGTAGGCTAACTTTTAACACAGAGGTTTGTGCTGTTCCCCATTTATCCTAACTAGATTAAATCTGTCGACTTAGAACCTAGTGTAAGGTCAAATTGATGGACTTGCGATGCGTAATCTATTTATGCATATCGAAAGGTCCGTTTGTAGTTATTATTTCATTGCATGTATCAACTATCGGAAAGCAAATTTTTAATTAAAAATTTTATTCTACCTGAAAATCAAAATGTGTTCTACCTTAAAATTAATATAATTTGTAGGGTTTATCTCAGCTGATACCTCAGATCTATAGTGTATAGAAAAAAAAATTCGGATTTACGGAGATTTAGAAGTGATCAACTTGTAATACACAGTAATCAATACGTGATAGACAGTGATCAATTTGTTCTTAATAAGGTGTGATAAGATGTATTCGTGTTTTTTCGAAATCAATTTATGAATTTTAATTGTTCTAAGAGATAGAAGATTAAGGTCGAATTAGTTTAATTTTACATTAAAAGATATATACATTTAAAAGATCATTTAAGTATAGTATAAATAAGGGGAGCCACAGAATGTTGCCTTGATGGACCCCAAAATGTGATTTAGTAATTAGATGGTTATTCTGACGATACATCTACATATGTATGTACCATACGTGTGTTCCGCAACTGTGTTCCGAAATCTTGGACGGGAAGTTTTGTAGAGAATATTATGTATCTTTTGATTTATAGTGATTTTTAGATAAGGGGTACCTACTTATTATTTGTATTTATAATATTTAAATGAGAACATATCTGCGTCGGTTATCGATTGAGTTAGTATGATTGATATTGCTGGTGGTGTAATTTCGTCTTAGAGCCCTTAAAAGGTTCGTTGAAAATTAATAGAGATGTTTGTTTTACTGAGCGGAGTCGCCGCGGGCGCCTAACGTATTCCGATCTATAATGAGGTGTCAGACTTGGTGTTTGATTTGTAATAAAGGAGCCTATTCACTTGTTTACTATCAAATGGATATCTTATCTCAGCTTTCAATCTGTCCTTAGCCATTTAATAAAGCGTGGATACTTGCAGCTGAGTCTCATTAGGAATTTAGCTACAACTTACAAAGAGTTTATTTTTTTAAATAACTCTCTGTTATTTTTTTGCTGAATTTGTGGTACAATATTTTAACATTGAGGACAAAGTAGTACAATATTATTCAGAATACCAAATACGTCTTTGTTTTGTAAAATGGATATCAAGTCGTACGAAATTCCAATTGACACAAAATACATGTATGTAGGTACTCGTTTAAAACGTGTAGTTTTTATTTCACAATGGTAGACTCTCCCTTATACTTGGCGCTTCTGAATCGGTTTAAAATTGGTGATCTATAAATTAATATTTATACTGTGTTAATGACAAAGAGTTTGTACGATCAAGATTAAAAAGATATCTCGTGGCTATTGCCTTTGGCCTCGCGTCTTTATCTAATGTGCCGCGTTCGAATGTTATACATTCGGATACATATTATTTAGGCGACTTCAGAATCAGAAGTTTCCTTTTGTTTGTATGTTTTGGACATTGTTCGGTTTTCTAATTTTTATGTACGTCTGCCAGCCTTCAAATAAATTAAGAAATTTTTGTATGTGTGAGTTTTATGTGCGTTTGTTCTTGAATACCTAAAACCTAAAGAGTGGGTTCATAAAAATTCCATGTAGGTTTTGGTTAGAAGTAAGCGTTCCGTCGCAGTTGGTAAAAACTGGAAACCATGTTTATGTATTTATGCCCATATATAATGTTATTATACACATAAGTTCATTACCATGACTGCGAATAAAGTTGATAAAATATTCCACTCATATAATATGTAAAAATGCAATGTTATTCACATGTGTTGGGTATTTAGGATAGATATAACAATTACATATCTATGGCAATTTACAATTTTGTTTGCTAAGGAGATAATTAGTTTTATTCAGTAGCCATGCGAGGTTTAAAAAGTGCCTTGTTTACGGTATTAAAATTCGAAATCAATTTACAACATATTGTTACAAATAGTTTGTAATATCTAATCTTTATCATATTATCTTGTATAAGGTGATCACACGCCAAAAATTGTAGTATGAATTGTAGAAGCTAATGTGTGCGTTGGAAAGAAACCAATCTATTTCCTTTCGTAAATAAAGTACACACACGTCCAATTATGATTACGCGAGCAGATAAGTTTCATCTGCTCGTGATAAATCTCCGTTTACCCATTTAAATAGATGTATAAACTAAATAATTTGAATATAACCGTTCTCACATTCAAAGTCTATTTAAACCTATGCGTCCATTAGATACGTTATGCTAATTTATTAACGGCCCGATCGCCCGTACAAATTTAATTTGTTTCTGTGTGATAATAAATATGGAACTGAGATTTATGATTTATCGTTAGCATACTTCATAATTTATTTAACGTTTGCTTAATAGGTACGTATGTCGGAGTTTCAATCAAAATTCTGAAAGTGTTATATATGACACGTGGATATCCATAAACATTTCTTAAGATAATTTGGAACAATATGGATTTATTTTTGATCGCTACCTAGGCGGGCATGACGAATGCATTAAAGCACTTTTTTGGCTAACTTTTGATAACGTTCAGAGCGTTTGTTCAATTTTTTTTAATCCATCTGATTTTAACATAGTCTAAAGCATGGTATTTAAAGCATGTTATTTTAACAGTAATGTACAATGACATTATACGTCACATTGACAAGATATGACATTCACGCTGTCATTATGCTTAAAATCGTGACCTTGATTGTACATACATATGTACTTAAATACCTACTACTATAATTAATTGACAGTTATTTTCGGTGATACTAATGTTAAATTATTAAACTGAAAAACATTTTAGAAAAAAAGAGAAGGAATTAACAGGATTAACTACGAAAATGTAGGTATAATTAATGTATTTAAAAGTAATGCAAGCTAGGCGACGCTAGTTAGCTAATGTGACCCCTAAAGGCCACAAAAGTTAATTTGTAACTGCTGAAAATATCATAATGTTCGGCAACCTCATAAAAGGAGTACCTAAATTCCTTTGAATTATTTAGACATCAAGGCTGGAAATAAAAATATTTTCTTACTTGAAATAATTCATTTACAAGTATTACCCAGTGTTATATATTAAATAGATAACTACGTAGGTATACAGCAATGTACTGTATCAAACTTTGTGTCTTAACAAATGTGTGCATAGATTGAAGTCACCTTACTTGCAGTTTCAAAATAGATCAATAAGATTTTCTTCTATTCATGACTGGGCGTGAAAAGTTTGACGAGGTTCGCCGGGTGGTATCGTTAAAGTGCAATAAAATGTGTAGTCGGCTATTAGGATGGATCGGAATCATTGTAAGACAAGAGTCGTTTAATACGTAAGTGCAGGCACAGGCATTTACAAGCGATAAGTAATGATCCCTACTCTACAGTAAGATATTAATGGGTGACAGTCACATATCTGCATGTTAAACTCAATATTCGGCTCAATCGAACCCCGAAACCGCGATTGATGCCTGTCATGTCAGTGTCCCAACACCAATTAGTTGATGGTAAATTGTAGCTTGCGTCTCTCGATTATCGGCAATGCGTTGGCCAAATGTCCTGTTCCAGCCATGGCATTACGTCCCACCGTCACGGTACTTACACATAAACATATGTTATCATGTAAATTAAGGAATTTACGCCCAGTGCATGAAGCGTACAGTGCGTAAGTCATAAAACTTTGAGCCACCGTTCATTTGCTCGAGATTCCCATTTTCTCAGAACAAAATTCCGTTGATCGAAAATTAAAGCTTCTAATTTTTTCTTTACATTGCCCGGTTTACAGGTTGGTTTGTTTCATAAATTTTTGTATGCGCGCGCCCTAAAAATGAGCCCTAATAATGTACATCAGGTTATGTAAATATATTTAGAAACACATACCTATATTTTAGATATGCCGTTGTATTAAAAATTTAGATTTTATGGCTTCATTAAAGGCTATGTCAAATGTCACCTACAATCTACGAAGTGACATAAAATGTATTACACGAGCCGCCTCTCGTCTCGGCAGACTCTATTAAAATTTCCATAACATGTACTCTAACCATGAATTAATCTAAAAGCTCGCTCGCTCTCTGGAGCTATCTCGAGCGCATCACTACGATCTGCTAAAACTCTAGCTGCTGTGAAAAAAAACTTTAATAATTCCAATTAACCCTAATAATAGGCTCCGGGCACAGAGAAGAGGCAGCGCGATTAAAAAGACAAATTCCTTAACCACTAGACTACAATAGCAGGTTGCGAGCATTCCCGACCGTTCGAGGCTGCCTTTTATTAATAGACCAACGACCGGTAGCCGCCACGGTCGCCATACTGAGCAAAAGATATGATTAACACAAAGGCGATACATAATAAGCGATATTGGGACCAGTTCGGAGACCTATGGACATAATGTGAAACCGCAGCTGGTTTTCGATCATATCCATTACAGGCTAATACTGGTGACAAACGTGTAAGTTTAAGCTCGCTTATACGACAAACGCTCCTAAAGACGCAAGCGAAGGAAACGGTATTGTCGTCCTTACCGTCTCGTGACATAGTGGCTTTTTGATAGTTAATAAGCGCTTCTCGTATGAGATGTTGTTCTCTTAATAGGTACATACGAGCTTTAATTAACGATGGGACTGATGCAGATCTGGCACGTGACCGTCGCAGTATCGTGTGTTGATCGAGGCAGCGTGCTTTACGGTTTTACATCGACTATTCAATAATTTGTATGCGACGAAGTCGTATAACTGCGCCCCATATTGGAATTCAATTAAAAATATAGTTCCAATTAATTCATAGCAAGAAAATCTGTTTATTTGTGGCGATGCAGATTGAAGCATTTTGTAAGCTAAATGCTTCTCACGTCGCCGGCTATACGCGCTTTGAATCTGATCTTCGAGAGTAAATCTAGATACTTTACGGGCTTATAAATATTTAATGAAAAACGGTAAATGTTTGCTTACGTTCTATGTTAATTGTTGATGGACAGTTTAGATATTGGTTGAGTTCGGGATGAAGTTAACGCGATTTTCCATATTTAGAGTCTAAAATGTCTGTTCGTTAGTACCCTGGGATCTGGGAATTTAACGATTGCATAGAGTCCTTTCAGTTTTATATATTTGTTCAAACTCGACGTATCTTGACAATTAAGGTGATGAAAGATCATTAATTAGTTTAAGTGCTCAGTCATCAATCTTTCCTTTAATGGCATATAGAAAAGGATAAATAAAAAAGATTTCCACGAGATTAATATTAAGGCTCAATTGGGAATACACTTTAATAGCCGATTGTGCTACTTTTATTCGACTCTTTTATTAACTACTGTGCAGTCATTTATATTTTTGTTACAATTGTAATCTTAGATGGATTTTAAAACGTTTAATGTAGTTAAAGTGGGTTCAAATTAAAAGCGTCAATAAAACAATGCTTTCATTATTTAAAAAAGTATTACTGATCATACGTCTAAGACCGTTGCTATTTATAAATAGTTATATGTACTAGTGCTATTTATACTTACCTACTTATAAGTAGGTTTGCCAGAATTAAGTTTTTAAAAGTTAATCCCTTACAATCGCTCGTAATGGAAACTGCATTTTATCGTCTACACGGAAGCACTAACTGTTTTGACGAATGTGCATTCACTAAATGATATTTAAGTACGTACCTATATAAATATTTGCTCGTATAATCATTTAACTTTATCTGGCGATAAATATGAAGCCGACAGTAAATAACCGCAATGACAAGGATTGTAATTGGTTGTACTGCGTTCCGAACTCGAGAGACATGTTCAGTCAATATTATTACAGCGCGAATCGCTTACCAGCAATCGAACGAATTATACCAACGTATTTATTTCGCTCCATATTTCTACACATTACAATTGAACGATTTCTTTATTGTATTATGCATGCATTCTTCGATGATATCTATTTTTACGATTTGATATGTGTTATTGGAAAAAATGAGCTCCTTTTTAAATATTTGTAAATGTGGTAAATTGTTTTCCTTTTTTTTTTATTGATGAGTCATTTAATATTATCGAATATACCGAGCCATATCGTATGTATTAGTAATCCATGGTAAATGTCGTAGAAACCAAATAAGAAAAATATCTAAGCTCGCGGTCGTACCGCACGTAACTAATGACGAGCGTCCGCCAATTAAGCGTCTGTACATTGCTCGACAAAAACTTGTCGGAGGAGCTTTCAGAGGCGCTACCGAACTTAATTGGACGCAGTTATTGGCGGTTATTGCCGAGTGCCACTGTGATAGGCAATCGAAGGTCGCGGCATTCCGTCAAGTGCACAAAACGGACGAGGACATCTTCCAATGTACATATATGTCGCTATACATATGTATTTCTGTATGCAATGAAATATAATAATGTAATATTCAATTATTGCAAAACAAGAAAACAAAATTTTGTACTAAAAATCTTGAAGTGAAGGTCTTAAAGTTGAAGTACTTTATACATGAAAATTATAACAAAAGATGGATTCATAAATATTTTCTGTGCTTTGCTTTTCAGTTCTTGGAAGGTACTACTGTGCTTCGGAATCGGAAAATTCTAAAGCTTTATTCACCAAATAACCTTTTTTAGAGCAGTTTTTTTCCCTTAAACAAGCTAATATGTAAATATGTACATAGTTGCTTTAAGCGGGGCTTAGGTGTTAAAAAACTTGATATGCCTGTAGAGTCGGGCGATCGGTTGATTGAAGGACGATTGATGCTGGATTCCAGTTAGTGCATTCTATGCCAGTGTGTAATCTATTTCTGGATGATGTCACGGCAAAAACATCGAGCACCGTGAAATCGCAATGACACTGCAACGGCGAAACTTTGAAATTCACGTTAGTTCGTTACAAATAAAAAGTTTTAATTTTTTAAAAATACTTTTTAATTTTAAAAAGTTATAAAAGGTGATTTTTTTAATGTTCAAAACTTACTTTTTCAATTTTTAATACTTATGAAACTTATTTTTTAAATGTTTTATA
>DWME01001081.1:0-27121 GCA_018244795.1 Parelbella ahira ahira
GTGGACTTAGACAAACTGACGATGTTAAGAATATTCAATTGGTCTTCAGCATTCTTGCAAATCATCTCCATTTAAATGTTATTCTACCAGCCAACTATTTATAGATTCTCCTAAACATTTTCTACGATATAAATAGAACTTTAACCGATAATCTCTTTTCTATTTCAGCAGGTGTTCGGCGAGTGGGCGCAGGTGGAGGTGGTGGAGCTGGTGAACGACGGCTCTGGGCTCGCCTTCGGCATCGTGGGCGGCCGATCTTCAGGCGTCGTCGTGAAAAGCGTGCTGCCTGGAGGCGTCGCTGATAGGGTGAGTTGCTGAAGAAATATCTACAGACGAGGTATTGGATCAATTTATCTTAAGAGAGTTATGTTTACTTTAATATTACTAATTTCAATCTATCATCATGAGCCAGTTTCCGCCCATTACTGGACATGGATTTTTCCATTTCCACGCAAAACTGCTCAATCTTCAGCTTTTTGTTTTAAATCACTGTCAGTCTCTTATCAAAATTATCCTATTACAGGATTAATTTGAAATGTCATAAACAATAAAGAAAATAAACAACAAAATCAGAAATATAATCGCAATGTTACGTATACTGTAACTATGCTCCCCCTCCCCCACTATTCTAAAAACACAGTGCCGTTAGCCAAGTTCAGTTCGTTTCAACGGCAGTGACGTAACCTGGTATATTGATTTTAAACTTATATCATCATAAATTTATACATTTTGAACTCGATAAGTACCTACTCACCGTAGCACTTTTTGCGCTCATATTTGACCGCGATATCGTGTAATTGGAACGGAATATTGGCGTGTTTCTGCTCTTGTCTTTGGTATCTGCTTAGTGACTAATGTATGTAAATATATTGAGGCTGTTATAGCAGAATAAAGCAGCTACGATTAGTTATCGATCTATTTTCTGAGGTGATCAATTTTCCGAAATTTGTGTCAAATTTAATATGAGCTTCTTTAGTTTTTTGGCGGATAACCAACATAAAAAATATAACATGAGACAAAAATCAGGTACCTAATATGACAGCGCGTCGGAGCCTTGCGCGTATCTTGCAGCTGAATAACATTACAGAATTATAATAAAATAACATCGGCTCTATTCATATAATCTCAGAAAGGAATACACTGAATATTTTCTGAGTGAGTTACGAACAAGGTTTCATGTAACGTTACTGATATTGTCGACACTGCATTCGTCGGATGTTTTTAGAATTCTAGATTTTGTAGACCGTACCTTTTGTTTCGGAGTTCATAAGGTTGTTTATTCGATTTTTTATTTCTTCTATTTGATATTGTTTTCTGCAAATCATACTGTAAACAATAAAGTCAACTTGAATATAAGCGGTTGATCGTTATGTAAAAGAGCGCAAGTGGCAAATGTTCACGAGCGTCTTTCTTCTTCGGTGCGCCCGTTTAGCGATTTCTATCGTTACGTAAGTATCGTATAGTTAAGTTGTCCGGTTGGAGGAATACTTACGTCAGAATAGTTGGCAAATGATTCGTATATTTAATAAGCATTGGTACATCGGAGTGCAGTAAGTTTTATTTTACTTAATATTAACAGAACTAGCAAAATTTTTTACACGTCATCTGATCATCTGTGATCAATGCAGAGTATCTCTAATCAATCTCAGAAAGATATTCTCTATATTAGCAACTGATATTATGTATGCTGATACAGGGTGACGATTTGTAACAAGCTTGTAACAAAGAAGTCGAACATGTATACCTACATGATTAAAATTTTAATTAATATTTCTTAAGCTTTATTCATTTTATTATTAAGAATGTTATATTATTTTTTTTATGTAATTCATGGTTACACGCCAGTTTCGCGTACATCCCTGAATTATTTTGGCGTAATATTTCATCCTTCTTGCATCTTCGTAGGGTAGATTTAAACATGTGTTCGATATAGCCGGAGTTTGACCGGGTTTCGAACAGTGGCCGCGCATCCCGCAAAACGAACCAGCTGAGTTTTGACAGTTGTCAAAGTGTAGCAGACAGACGAACACGCTTTAATCTAACCTGCCTTTATAATTGTGCAATATGAAGATACTCGTACGTGTATCGATGCTTTGAGGGGACTTATTTTTAAGTAGAACATTAATGATTAAATGTATAAAAAACAGGATTAGGAAAGAAATAAGTTGCATTGATGCAAAATATTTAGTTAGTTCTACAGACCTCTAGACATGTATGTCCAATTTAAAATACAATAAAACTTTACAAGTTTGTCATACTCACTATGCTAGTAAAATTTTGGGGGTCAAGAACGAAACAGAACACAAGCTATTTCTACATATATAACGAAAACGCCAGCTTACATTTTCGTCGAGAATTTTTGTAACAACGGAATTAAGTCGCCTCAGTTCTCTCGCGCAGATATTGTCAGGCTCGTAATATTGTGAATATTTGTTCCATAACTATTATAGCAGTCGGATATTTTCGTCCTACATTTTGTGTGTGCCCCTCGCGAGCTCACTCTCTCTTTACTGTTCATTGAATGGCCTGTTTATCTGGAATATTGTCGATAAATATGCTGATGGGAATTTGTATGATTAAACTGGAATAAAGCGGATGTAATCAGAACTTCGGACTAAGTATTAAAATCTGCGATGATTGTAACAAGCTTTGGTTTAGTTTGCGGGTTTCGAAGCCTGTTTGAGTAGTTGATTCAAAAATTCACGATTTTGAATTTTGAATGTTTTGAGATTTTGAATCTGTCACGATTCTCTCTATGTATCTACGTGGATAGATCAGCGTGAAGTAGGAGAAGTTCGTAGGGATTGTTTTTGTACCACTTAAATAATGTAACATAAACGTAACGTCACGCCTGTAATCTCCGAAGGGTATGCGAAAAGGTACCTATATTACATTCCACTTTACTTCAGTTATACGTCAGCCATATGCCGGGAACAGGTCTAAAGTTCGAGCCACTTCTAGAAATTTGTACTAGAAAATTTAAGTTAGAGAAATCCAATAATACCTGAGGCAAGATACAGCTTTTTTGGCCCAGCCGAGTGCGAGGTTATCATTACATAGAATGTATCACCGTGTCTAAGATCGCCGGTGGCTCCACAGGATGGCCGGCTGCGCAGCGGGGACATGCTGCTGCGCATCGGCGCCGTGTCGGTGGTGGGCATGTGCGCGCGGCAGGCGGCCGCGGTGCTGCGGCAGTGCGGCGCGTGCGTTCGGCTTCTGGTCGCGCGTCCCGCGCAGTGCGTGGCTAATAACTTACAGGTCGGTACATACCATCATCATCATCTTTAGTCTACTCCCATCCACTGCTATACATACGCCTCTCCGAAAGCACGCCTTCCGCTGAAGAAACTCGTCGATGTCCATTTGCCCTATGTTTATGAACTCAATATAGTTGCTAAAACTGATAAACTGATGTTAGGTATATGTCAAATATTATTTTCGAACTAATGAAAAAACTGTCTATTCTAGAATATTCGCATTTAAATTGGTGTTTACAAGTCGATAACGATTTACGATCTACCTGCTATTTGTTGGAGATTGAAATTTAAAATTCGTGGTGTTCAATTATACTGCTCGAGAAATTAATGTTCAAATTTTGCTTTTAAAAGCCTCAGAAAGTATTATTGATGTCATTACATTTAAATATTAGCAAGTAAACGAGCGAAGCCTTATGTTTACAAGACTGTATAGTCTAGAAGAGGCTCTATCGTTCTTATCACATATTTAAAAAGTTATCTCCGTATATTTAATGTCATAAACGTGGCGAATCTGCGTCTGGGTGACGTTTACGTGCGTCGACTGCTAACTGGACGGCTGCCTATCTTGTGCCTAAATCAGATTCATTAAAATTACAACTTGAAACTTGCTTTATTATGGGTCCCGTTATATGAAATGTAGGTATTTTCCTGAAGGACTAGGCAGAGGAGTGTAATACCCTCCCGTTATGTTATACATCCATTGGAACAGGGAGTGAGCCTATTGCATTAAGATTCACAGTAGATATATTTAAATGATTTTTAAAATATTGTTTTTAATTTTGAACGAATAGAACTATATAGTTAATGAATATACCTTTACACACTACGGCCGTGACTCGTCTCATTTTGAGAGGAGACCCGTGTGATCAAATACAATTTTGGCAGCGATTTTGCCCTTCTACTTCTGATAAATAAGAGTTAATGCAAGGAGTAAGAATCTTAACAAACAGACGAGATCGTTTCTTACCTGCAGGTATTAAGAACAGAGTTATAAAATGACATACAACGTGCGAGTCTGAAAAGCGAGAAAGAATAGAGATATTTGGCACTCGGTGTTCTCTGATGTGTCTCTCTCTGGTGTGACGATGTAATAATAAAATATACAGCAAAAGTAAGAAATAAAAAGAAAAAATGTGTACAATCGTAGCAACGAATGTGTAAGTCTCATTAACTGGTACAAATCACGCAAGTTTTATTAATAGGGTAACGGCGCAAGTCCTATTAATAGGACCGTCTAATGCTGACGAATTCGCAAGACGTGTTCCTTTTACTTTCGACGTATGAAACTATTGGGATGTGTGTGTATTGGGATCTGAACACGCGTACACATGATTTGGTACATGGAGGTCGCTTTAATTTCTTTCGACTTGATTTCCGATTTATTACACACTACCATATTTATGTGACTTTACTGGTATTCCTGAGAAAATATAATTTATGAAGAACTACATAGTTTTTACCGGCAACTACGTTTGTGTGGTATCAATAAGTTAGTAATTCGATTAATTACAATTTTTCCTTGTAATTTGCTTTAGCTGTGATCGAATTTACTCTAAAACATTTAATTATTGGGGCTTAATTTATTAATAACATAAATGTAAACATTTTAATTCAATTGCCATTAGATTGAATTTTTATACGGTCATTTATTTTTAATTCCATTAAACAATTACATAGTACGATATGCCTTGTTAGGGAAAATTATAACAATGAACCGTATAAGGTCGTAAGCGCCAACCTTGTATATTTTAAAATTAATGTCCCCGAGCAGGCCGTGTGTACAGAACAATAAAACGTCTCATTTAACACGCATTTGTCACGCTATGCTCCCTTTGTTTCCAAAATTCTACGATTTCGAAGCCATATGCAACATAGGGTTGGCAAAAATATGAAAATACTTGGAAAAAGAAAAACAAGTTAAGGTCGTATAAAGCATGTTTTTTCAATGTTGTAATAGATGTTGTAACGCAAGCATGTTATCTGAGTAACCCTGTAGGAAGAAGCTTGATGTTGCAAACCCTGGACAGGACCCTAGGGCGCTCATTATTGAGTATGTCCAGCAGTGGACTGAAATAGACTGTTTGATGATGATGAAGCATTTTTAAATCATATTTTTAGTGTTGACGTCAACAGATTAATAATATTTGAAATTTTTCAAATAAATGGCGGGTAGTAGTCGTTAAAACTTGTCGAAGGCTCGTAAAGCGGAGTAAAAACTTCAGTTTCATACATATGTATATAGGTTAGAGAATGAAATACTTTATATGGATTTTAACTTTTACGAATTCATATTTAAAGTAAAGGAAGAGAAGCACGAAAGTTATTATTAAATATTATATGTATCTTCACATATCACTTTCAGAGAAAACGTGGAGCATATTAAGGATGATTATATAAAAAAGTACCATAAAAACTAGAAACTTTCTAATACCCCTAATTAGGGGACTAGATTATTGATCTAAAACCTTTTCATCATTATTTAAAACCCCTAATTGAGGTATGTTAGTATTTCGTTAGAGACAAGCTGCATTTACATATACATCCAAAATCAGAAATAGGTTCTTGACTCTGAGGACTATTTTTCTAAACAAAATTATCATTCTGTCACCAGTGTCTTCGAAAAGTGAACAGTAAAATGCAAAAATAGCAACTAGTGCAAAATGTCGGTACTTGTCGAAGTCTGGACATTGGAGACTGTTAGTTAATGGAATTATGCAATATCTTTCCGAAACATTATCTTGGTGATAAAGTAGTACATCCCGAACCCTAGCGACTGATTGCAGTATTCATAATCCACGTGAAATGTGCGAAGTTACAAAACTGCCCTAATTTTTTCCTACACATACAAATTGGGGCTTTAAAAGAGCAAGAAAAACGCTCCCACACGCCCAATTAGCGAGCGGCGCAGTCTTGCTGCTTTATTTCGCGCCTCGCCGTTCTCCATATACTCGTACATACCAGTAGGTACATGGTTTTACATTCCTTTTGTACGTGTGCTTCTTTTTTACGTTCCAATTCAACATTAGTAACAGCCTAGTTGTTACGAATGCACAACGCCTAAGCTTAAAGACTAAGCAATCTCAATCCCGGAACGCAGGTTTCCAATTCCCAACTCTCTGCTTCTCTGTTTGGCCTCTAATTTTAAGAGGTCGTTTAGGGTCTTAATACTGAATTACAATTGCTGACTATTAATTGTGAGAATTAAGGGTACAAAACAAAATATCGATGACTAATTTGATTATCTGCTTTTCTGTCGTCTGTCATACTTATAAATGTCACGAATCAGTCTGTCTATTAACGCTTCGAGTGTGCCAAATGGGTGGAAAATTTGTTGGGATTCAATACGTCCCCAATTAGTTGGAGTGGTATCAGTTCGTGACTATATTATGATACTATGAGCATTATGACGAAATATCTGCCGTTTTTTGTATATTTTATGACATATGACCTTAATAGCGTGATCTTGTATAAATCTTAAAATCAGCGTTCGTGTACGTGTGTGAAGGGTATAATTAATGGAAAATAAACAAATTAGGTATGTGAGAACGGATGTGTCGATATAAATGTAATAATAATAAGCGTGCATAAATCAGCATTATTGATAAAATTAAATTCCCAAGTACCTCAGTGTAAATATTGTTTACCGATATATGTAGAACCAATATTTTCAAGTAAAGAAATATTTCACATACTTGCAAAGTGGAGCGCCTAAAGAGGCAAAAAAAAGCCTCGGGTCGTCCAATTACCGAACACCGCGTAAACCTTCGGAGATGCCATTATTTACATACGAATACATTTGTGCGGTGCTAAATAAATTTGCTCATTAATCGTTGACCATTTTGAATGTTTTTAGCCAGATGTCTGCTTATAATCCTGTATTTACACGGATCCAGCAGCAAGTTACCTATAGCTTTTACTGTTAACATAAATGCCCCGTTGTAAAGGTACCGTTTTTTAAAAATAAAACAGAAGAGTGCAATAAAACAGAAGAGTGCGTGGTACCAGACTTTTTCTGCCTATTTCAATAACCACACTGTTATTTACTATTAATATTTTATTTCAATTAGGACTAAGCTTTATACAGCCACATAAATAAGAATGCAAGCATGCATGCAAGCATTCTTACAAGCGTGCACGCAAACATGAATACAAGCACGCATACGAGCACGCATACGAGCACGCATACAAACACGAATACAAGTACGTATACAAGCACGAATACAAGCACGAATACAAGCACGTATACAAATAGGCATAACAGCACTCATGCAATCGTCCACGCAATTGCGTATCTTCTCATGCATACTCGTATATACGCTCAACCTGCAAGGGCATGTAATTCTAAATTGTTTGTATATATGTTTATTCAACTACTCTCTATTTTAGGCCTTTAAGAACTTTTCCAATAGTCGAAACAGTTCGGAGGAGTATACTTGAATAATAGATTATCTATATTGCTGGTAATCCAAGCTCTCCTATTTGATCGTTGTAGCATAATCCCTAATCGTCCACCCAGGTTTGACAAGCATAAGAGACCATTAGACATTAAGTTTGCCTTTTGTTACGATTTTATTATAAAGATGCCACAATAAAGAATTTCAATATATAAACAAAGGTGGGAATTTACCTTTTTTTATTTCAATACAACTGGACATAAATAAGTAATTGAGAGAAACGTACATTGTTAAGCGTTCTAATAGTGTAATTGTAAAAATATATTAGAACATAAATGGAGCAGTAAAGAAAGTGTTACAGCTTACAGTTACACAACGCAGGCACGTGCGGGCTGGCGTGAGGGTTGGGGCAACTTTGCGAATAAAAAAAAATTACCTACACCTGGCATTGCACATGAAATCTACATAAATTAAAAAAATCAAAGAGTAATAAAAAGTTTTACATAAAAATATTTTACTTTCCCACTGCTTGGAGAACTTTATTTTGACAATTTAATGAAATACTGTAAAAGGACATCAGTGCTTACAAATTATTTGATTATATGTACATAATATTACGACCCGTCGGCCCTTGTACGAGGATACTTAATTTAAAAAGCTATGCAAAGCTGTTTGATATCAGATCAAAATACTCTAATGTACTTCATTACTGTCATCATTATCATTAGCCTATTTACTACAATAGCACGACAATTAGCCAGTTCTTCAGTTTTTCGCATCCAAACACTCCCCGCTACTTCGTCACTCCACTCAACTGGAGCGCTTCCTAAGTATTGTAATTAAGAATATACCGGCGGTCATCCGTGTGTATTGTCACTGCTTTGTCATCTATTTATGTGACAAGACCGACTAATATATCGCTATATATATTTACTATAAAGATTATAAATTATAATTTTAATATATGATATTATTTATAACAATTACACTCATATATTAAAATTGAACTAAAATCAACGGAAAAAATCGGACATCTTGATTTTAATAAAATTTTTTTCTTAATAAAATTGTAAAATCGACAACCCTACTTACGAAGAATCTCCCGAGCGCCCAATTAGCGAATAGCGCAATAGCTGTGTGGCTCTGCAGGCGAGATCGTTTTGTTCCACACTTGTGTTACAGAGGCGACTTCTTTCTCATCTTTTCTTCTCTATTTTTCTCCTTTTGTTTGTTAAACGCAACACTTTTCTAGACTTGCCAAGTATTGTTATAGTGTATTGTAGGTTTTTAAGTACGATCTTAAGAATGAGTTGTTTTATTTATATATACAGGCACAGTACCATTTTAATGTAATTATACTTTCCAGAATTTTTGATGACACAATAGTAATGAAATCTATCAGTAATATCGTGTTGTAAGGCATGAATTAAGAAATTATAAATATATCATCAATATAATCTGTTATATTTGAATCCGTCTAAGATTGAGAACAAATGAAATTATTGAGTCTGAAGGTTGATCTTTTCCAACCTTCACAAAAACCCTCGATAAAGTTCCACGAATACAACACAACGATAATACTGATGTAATTGAGGAATTTGTAAAGGTACTAACCTAAATGACTGCCTCGTCGGTCGAGTGGTTACAAACGCGTCTGCTGATCAGACGGTCCTGGGTTCGATTCCCGGTTCCGGTACTATACGATTTTTCTAACTTGGATTTTCTATAAGTAGCGTGGAATTCTGATTTGTTCCCGGTGTATGATAACAGGCTCACCAGCTATTCCATGACGGGACGTATAATATAAATGGTAAAATGTTTTCGGATAGATACTGGCGTGATATTATGTTACAAAGATAAATGTTCTAGCCGTTATCTACCCCCCTTCAATTATGTTAGGATTTTCAGGAAAGGTTTTGTAACGTGTGTTCACAAAAGAATTCCAAAACAAGAGCCTATTCTCTTCTCCATGCAAAATTTCGACAATTAGCTTGTATTGTTTTCATGATGTAGCCGCTTAGAGTATCGGGCCAGTCAAGTTCACTTGACTCAGCCGCTAATTGGATTTAATATTCATGAATGGTTATGGTTTGATCAGCATTTCGGTTCGTTTTGCAGTCTTTTTAATACCTACACGTTTCGATTTTGCTTTCATTTTTAAAGAGTACCTTACTTAGAGTACCGCTGGGCTACTGGACATAGTTCTAACGCTACGAAGGGCTCGTGTTATTTTGCTGCAGTCGGAAACCTGTGTGAACAAGATTAGACCAAAAAGAAGGTTGGCCGTCAAGGTCATATGATGGTTCAGCATTGTTATTAGGTAGTGAGCCTAAGTAAAAGAATTTTCGTATTGAAGGGGTTCTTCTCTTCTTCTGTCCCGTTCGCAGAATTTAAAGGCCAAGGTTCAAGTGTCTTTGTATTAGTAGCGCTTGGCTCTCAGCTCAGGGGAAATCCTGAAAAGTAAAGTGTAACGTTCAGTAGACTATGTCCGTGGATTCACCCAAAGGCTGTCAGTAGGATAGTTAAGTTATTCGTCTGGTCCTAAAAGACTGGATAGAACTGGATTGGAAAGATTGGTTGAATGGGTTGGATCGTTGGATTGGAAACTTATGTCATGCCGTTGCACATTAGATCATAGATAAATCACGTTATTTTCGGTGCTATAATTTAATTAAAAAATATTAAGCAATTACTGCTAGCCAAGTCTTATCAGCGTTACTGATCTGGAAATAAACCTATTGATGCCGCGCTGAAATGGTTATGATTTGAGCGGCGCGTGGTGTGATACCATTCAGTTCACGAAAACAAAACACTCACTGTCAATAAGCACGGTAGATCGGCTGTAACACGCAATACTTGAAAACCACAGTTCTTTTGCGATTTTAATTAGCAGGAAAGTTTCACGAATAAAAAATGTCCCAGGAGCCAGTGAGATAAAAGGTCTTTTTCAACTTCTTATTCGCTATGGGATATGATTTTTTTCCGATTTCTTTCAGAACATTTCAAGATGCTATAATTTAACAATAATCGAATGAATATGTTTTATGTGTAATGGGTGCTTGTGAAACTGCGCCTTAAGGTGTAATTTTTTTGGGAGTAGATCGAAATTTATCTGTATTATTACGCGTGGTTCCTTACAGGGTAGGCAGTGAGAATATCCCTATCCTGCCGTGATTCTTCTACATTTGCCACACTCTTAATACATTTCTTTCTACACTTATCATTCTAAAACGGACGCTTAATATTATGTTTCACCTAAATAGCCCTTTTTGGGACGCCTTGGCGCTTAATTCGCTCTACCCGGCACGTTTGAAGTGCGAGAACATAATCAGCATCCTCATTACAACACCCGAGAAGGCGACGATGTTTTTATCAAAAATTGTAAAATTCCATGTTGAAAAAATTCATTTACTTTTTAAGACACTTTAAGATCCAGTCCAGCATGCGAATGCTAATTACATTTCGGGTTTCTGATGAACATATTTTTTTGGATTAATAAAAATATTTTCTTTAAGGGTAGGTATATTTTGCACTCGATGCTTTCTGCCTAATTCGTAACGAAACCTAGCGCTGTGATATAAATACTATGTATTTTGGTATAAAAAATTGATAGTCATTACGCATTTCACGAAATTTTTGTGTAATCGAGCAACTAGTTCAATATTGAGAAATGTGACCTCTGGTACGAATTTATCGGCAGCGCCTTTTTGCGGACCCTTTTAGGTCACAGGGAGTAAATTTCTTCGACCTTCAGGGCATCCAAACTTCTAACGCAGATTAGGGTTGCCTGTGTATAATTAAACATAGAAGTATGTTCCGTACGTTTCAGTGGGCTTATTCTTATTTGCACGGATTTCTTTGTATCCACTGTTAGCTCTGTACATAACTTTTGAAATTATTTGAGGATTCCGTTGCACTTTGGATAACGAGATAGAGAAAGTGATAAGATTTCAAACTATTTCAGTCACTGTTTTGAAAGTTCTATGACTATTACTAATTAATAATAATAAATCAACTATTTCATTTATTCTCCGGACGATATAAAGACGGCTAAATGCCTTCGTCGCCCACGGGCAGCCGTGAAGGCGGCGTGCGCTGTGTTCTACAATCCCCGATCCGAATGCCTTTACCAGGGATTATGAACAGAAATCCTTTAGAAGAAGAACATAGATAAAATGATCAGTGATGATAATCGAAATTCGTGTAATTTTTTTGCAAGCAATTTAAGTTATCTACCAATAGCAACTCTAAGAAATAGGTCAGGTTGACCTATTTCATATTTCCTAAGCACTTTTTGTTCCGTTTGTTCAGCCGCTGCTTCTCCACTATAGTTGCATTAATCAATACGTTGGTAAATTATTCGCGTAAGAAAATATTTTTTTCCGATTCAGTTTCATATTTTCAGGTTCAGTTCTACTCCTTTAGTTTCACATGTTCGTTATGTTCAAATATCCAGTTCAGGAAGGCTGGAAAGTTCGTCTGACCACCTCGATTCATCATTCAAATATCTCCTTTTTGGTCAGCATCGTCATCCTTACCGGCCTGTCTCTTTCCACTCTTCGATATGGGTCTTCTTAAAGGGGATTTCTGCGCATAATCCCGTCTCATCATCGTACCGAAACCAGCTAAAGTCTGATATACATATTATATAAAATCTATGTAGGCCAATATATCAGAGGGTCGAGTCGTCAATGGGTCAGTCTGCAATTGAATTAAATCAGCGTTTGTTAAATGGCAGCGGGGGACATCGCGTGACATATCGGGCAGCTGCGGGCCAATCTCCGTAGTCGAATATGACCCGTCTCCGATACCCGTTGAATATATATTCCCGTAATGCTGACACTTGTACTGGATTTGGACTGGCTTTAAATTCAATTCCTCACCTCTTACTTGGTCAAAGCAGATAAAATTGAATTGAAAATGAAATAGAAGAGGAACGGCAAGCCTGCAAAGATCTCTATCTTAAGGGAACTGGCGTGAAGATATGTATGCGTGTTTGACAAAAAAAATTAAAACTGTAGAATAAAGATATTATGTAATTAACAATACTTTTCTGATGCCTGATCCTTTCTGACTTTATCATGCATTTTGGAAATACAGATGCAAGAAAACCAAAAATTTTATAATACATAATTGAATAATTAAAAAAAAACATAACATCACGCCTGTAGAGTTAGGCGGAGGAGTGTAGTACACTCTCACGTTTTACCAGTTACCTTTAAGTCTTATGGAATAGACGGTGAGCCTATTGCCATACACCGGGCACGGCTCCAGACTCCCGAGTCACTACTAGAAATAGAAATTTGAAAAATTCGATTGCACCCGACCCTTGATTTGAACCCAGGCCTCTCGATCGGAAGTAATGCTAATTAAATAATTGTTATATGAATAACAAGTACAATTAAGTACCTAAATAAACTGTTTTTGATAATGTTATATATCAATTGTCTACGATACCTGTATGTAGGTATACCGATATGTAGGTACATATGTTATAAAAACTTATTTATTTTATTTTGGCATTACTGAAAACTAAAATGTTTCGACAACCCTGCGAGCTTATCAAATGCTTCTTTAGAGAAATCTCCAATTTGCGACAGCGTGACAAATTAACTCACGAGCGCGACGCAATTTCCTCACGCGATAACACGACTTAGAGAATTTCACTCACGGGACCCGTCTTGCTCATCACATTCTTCATCACGCTTATATTTCCTCGAAGAGGTAAGCAGAGGAGTGTAGTGCACTCCCATGATTCACCAGTTAAGTTCTATTGTCCATCATGGAATAGGTGGTGAGACTTTTGCCACACATCGCACAAAAATTGAAACTCTGAGCTACTACTAGAAATTTCAAATGAGAAAAAAATAATAGCAAGGTTCATATATGACGATATATTACAATATATTTTCTGTAATAAAGATCGAGAGATTTGCACTTGTAGCTACAATATATAGGACGATACATATATCTTTATATAGCATATGTACGATATATTATAGTATAGTTTCCGTCTGCGGCACTTGGCTATGATATACGAGTAAATTATAGCAGTGTATATTAATATATAGGTATTATAGCCCCATCTGTGACGATATTTATACATTAATGTTGTTAGACTACTGAAGGCGACGGCGAATATTGCATGTCAAACGAGTGAGCATTACATGTCAAAAGGTAGTGAGCCCATTGCCATTCACCGGGCACAATTCCAGACTCCGAGTCACTACTAGAAATTCTAAATTAGAAATATCCAATAGTATCCGACCCGGGGTTTGAATCCAGGACCTCAACAGTCGCACTTGCAACCACTCTACTAACAAGACAGTCAGTCTGATATAGTGGTAATAATGGAAATTCTTAGTGTCTGCCTAATCCTATTTAAATAGACGTGACAACATGTGTAGGTATATATGGTTAGAAAGGTTTAGTAACTTACCGTGCGAAGTGAAATCGTTACGTATTCATGGCATAATGTATAACATTGAGAGTACTTTTGTGGGACTTTCGCTAAATCTATTTACCGCCTTTTTGGTTTTCGGTGTAGGGGAGGGAACCCTTCTAAGGGGACAACTGTGCCCTGGGAGAGATGTGGCATGTGGAATTAACTTAATTAACACATATCCTTAATTAATAATTATTTTTCTCATTTAGACTTTGTATTATCGACTCGGAGTCTGGATCTGTGCCCGGTGTATAGCAATATGCTCACCACCTATTGGGACGTAAACGTAACTGGAGAAACGTGGGAGTCTACTACATTCCTCTGCCTATCTCTTTGGGGATTACAGGCTTGAAGTTGCGTTATTTATTTGGTGCTATAACAATAATATAAGCTTAGAATTCCAAACTGCACAGATTTACAAATAGCAGGAATAATCCAACGATTTTTAAATTTATCAACAATACTTAGCATCGGTTACATTCTTCTGAGAGCTGAATTACTTGGCGTGCGCCTGTTCTTAGCCACGAGTAAACGTACAAAGAGTAGATTAATAACAATAACTAACACCTTATACTTGACCATCTGACCATAAATTATTATTCTTATACTATGACGTCATATACCTTACAAGACAGGCAGAGAGCACCGTACGCCAAATATTTGGCCTTCCTGACTTCACATTCTTCTGTTACATACATTCATCAAACTCTTAATAGCCCAAACTCCCAGCCGGTTTTGGTAACTTCTAGCTTTCCCATCAACCAGTATCTGTCCTCGTCGGTCAAGATAGGTGAGTACTGGTCTCCCTTCGCACTTCCACTTATCAACATCCCAAGTTAGGCAGATAATGAAAAACAAACTATATAAAGTAAAATTAGTGTTACTCTGAGAAACATGATAAATTTCTTGTCAACAGTCGTTGGGCGCATCTCAGGCTCCCATAGTACCATCGAGGCTGCTGGCCGACCCGATAGAGCTGGAGCGCGGGCTGGCCGAGGCGGGGCATGAAGGCTTCGGCGCTCTGTGCGAGGACATCACGCCGCCCTCCCCGCCGCCCACCATCATCGAGGAGCGGCTGCATCACAGGGTAAGAATTATCAGATTACATTTTATGTTATGAAATCAGTAAGTAACGTAACTTTATCCTGTAGTCCCAAAGAGTTAGGCAGTGGAGTGTAGTATGTAGGTACTATCACAAAGTAATATAGGAATAAAAAGTGTAGTAATGTTAAATGTACGTTAGGTGCATTTAGATAGTAAATAGATAGTAAGAAGGGAGGAATGGAAGGGAGTTGACTGATTTATTGATTAATAAATTGGAAGTGAAACACTTTTAGACACGACGAGGTATTCGGTAATTTAATGGGCCTCATGCAATTGTTATGATATCATCAGTTATTTAAATAATTAGAATTCGATTCGATTAATATGATCCTTAAAGAGTACCGTATAATATGATCGTCGTCATTATCTACATCACGATACTACTCGTAGCACGATATAAATTTGTAAACCAATAATCTGTAAATCTGTATAGTGTACCGCAACGAGTGGTTTGGACTAAAGTCGGCTTATACCGAATGAAAATTTGCGGGCGATTACCTGTTAGTGGCCATTGATACGCCATTGGTATGGAAAGTAAATTTTAAATTGTTTAACGCACTATAGAACTACAACGCATATAAAGTGTAATACGATAAAATTTATTTATTTCCAGCTGAAACCACGTTTAATTTAGGTTTACCTTCCGTTATATTTGGGACTGTGAAAGGATTTTTATTGTAAATATAGTTGCTTATCCAAATTATAATTGCTCATCATAACTGTTGGTCTAAAATTATAATTACCAAATAAAATGACAATAAATTACTAAATAAGCTAAGGTAAGTTTAATTTCGCGCAGCCGGTAGCATCAATCGTGGCGGTGGTGCCGCGGGGAGCGCTGGCGCCGGTGCCCCGGCCGCCGCCCCTCATACCGCCGCCCATGGAGCCTCAACCACCGCCCCTGAGGTAAACGTACAGATCACTTAACAAAGTCAGCTCTGAGTACATGTTACTTAAAATCACAAGCTATAATTTAACACAATTGTATAATTTCAGTGCACGAGTGTTGGATTAGTTTAGTCTCATTTGTTAGTACGGTTTATTTAATAAAATAAATCTATGGTATATGCTCCCGCCTCTCAGGTTACCACTTGACATGGCCGTGCGCGGCTCCGGGGAACCAGAAACCATTAGCTACCAAGTGGACCTGAACAAGGACTCCGCGCTCGGCCTGGGCATCACCGTAGCCGGATACGTTTGTGAACAAGGTAAATAGTGATTTATAAAATTTTTCGAACACGGGCGAAATATTTGAATAACTCCATTAATATACCTACTAACATAAACGGTATTATTAATATTTTCTGGGTACATTGAACATTTTTTTATTATTATTATATTACCTGATAGGGTAGCGTCTGGCCGCGACGCCGCCTGATGGAAAGTGCTGATGCGTCCTAAGACGAATCACGCACGCCTAGCAAGAACCTATTCACCCTTACCTTGAAGTATCCTATGTAATATGTGTCCGGGAACACATTGCATACATTTCTTTGTGTTATACTATAATACAAAGAAAAAAAACCTTTAAATCATTAAGTGATCATACGATCTACTTTGTTGACTTGCAGCAAGCTATGAATTTTAAAAAAGCGGTCGGCGAGACTACTATTATATTGGCTAATAGGTTTTGTATTCCATCGGAACTTAATTTTTATCTGACGTCTTAATGTCTATACCTCTATGTTTAAAACAGGTGATTTAATTACTATTTAATTACAAGAATGCAATGTTTCATACCATATCTAGCCTCAACTAGCATTATCGAGCCATCAGCTTTCACAGAACCACTGCTGAATAGGTCCTTAAAAGTGCCACCCAGTTTTTTCTTAGACCTTAATCTGACGGGCTTCCGATGTCTCCTCCGGGTCATTAGACCGTTTGATCGTCGAGAGACCTGTGCTCCTTCTGGCTAGTATAATAAGATTACCTTGACTTAAAAATTCACAGTTTTTCGATTGTTAAAAAACAAGCAAAAATGATAACCTCAATTCGCACTTCGTTGAGTTTTTTGCTGACACAGACAAAAACTTTTAATGCTTGAAGTTACCAGAACGATAGAAAAGATCGTTAAAATAATTTTTCACTTCATTCTTATTTTCTTATAAAGAAGAAAAATATTTAAATCAAATACTAATATTCAGATATTACTTTCTATTCATCGTGTATTTAAACTTCGAAAGTTCGAAATTTTAAGTTCGAAATGTCCATATTTGATAAGGATTTACGCCAGCGATTTCGATGGCATGGATTTTTGGCAAAAAGTAAATGATATTCCGTGACAATACTTCTTATTTCTGATAAGATGTCAATACAACGTTGCATTTTTCCATAGAATCATTTAATAAAATAAACTTTACGCCGTATTCGTTTTGTAATACACATTTTCACTGAATAAAAACAGTGAATAAAATGTGTCCTTAACTTTAAACCCAATTTTACATCAAAGGTTTGGTGTAAAAAGGTTGTTAGAAAAACGCTTAATGTAGCAACACAAAAAATATTTATTATATTTAAACTTTAGCAATATGTAATTTTCCACCCAATTGCCTCAATGAAAATTTAATTTTCGTGTAATACTTCTTAGCTGATCCCTACGACTATAATTAGATTAATTGCGTAAATTTGATTAAACCGTTAAATCAAATCGACTCACTCCTACTTACTCGTCTGATTTTACATACATGAATAAATTTGTGTAATGATAAAATGATATTATGTTGGAAGATGAGTTTAGTTAGTCAAATGAATGTTATGATTAAAATCTCGTAATAGTCTTGTAGTTATTTTATCTTATCGAGCATTATGCTGAATTCTGCGGACTGGCTGAATAAATTTAATAATTCGAACAAATCAGCTTCACGTGAAAACAGCGGACTGATAATATTTATGTACGTATATAAAACATTACACCACGCCTGCAAACCCTGAAGGGGTAGGCAGAGGAGTGGAGTACACTCCCACGTTTCACCAGTTACATTAACATCCCTTTACTAAAGAGGTGCTAAGCTTATTACCATACACCGGGCACAAATCTAAACTCCAAACCACTACCGCCCTGGAATCGAACTCAAGACGATCAGTAGTCGCGCTTGCAACCACTTGATGACCACATATAGATAAACATTAACGATAATTTTACAATATATTGCAGAACGAAAAGGTGTATGAGATTTATCATCCATCTGTGTACGTGACGTAACTAAATGATTAACACTGACCTGTTCCCCGAAAGACTACTATCCGAATAGATTTCCTCCGCGCGTCATTACGTAATTGTCGGGGGGTGTCTCGGTAATTAATTAATGAGCCCTAATAGATGTAGATAAAGAGCGGTCCAGTGATATGTGATAGCGGGGCACGGATGGCGGAGGGCGGCAGATAAATACATCGCTACAGATTGCGGTGTAAGTTGTAAGCGGGAACGAAAAAAGTTGATCACGTTGGTATTCATATTCAAATTCAAATTCTTTTATTCATTATAAGGTATATACATACACTCAACGAAAGTCATGTTTTAGTCATTGAATATAGTTTAGAATATGTTTTAGTCATAGAATATAGTCTATGTAACTAAGTTATCATCATCGTCAACTTTATCAGTCTATTTCCGTGTACTGCTCGACATAGACCGCTTCAATAGCGCGTCACCGAGATCGAACTTCAGCCCTATGTATCCAACCACTGCCAGCCACTTTGCATACGAGTATGCTAGTGGCTCCACCTAGCCCGAGGCCATCCTACGCTGCATATACATATATATAGTAAACAAGAATGATTTAACTTTCTTATATAACTTGTAATACTTCACTGATATTACTGGTTTAATTTATATACCTATGTTATACTTAATATGGTTTATTTAACTTTGTTATATAACTTTTTGTACTTAGTATGTTATTATCGACAATGCCCTGTTAAGGACAATGGTGCTGCAAACTGGCGACTGTGCTGCCGTCTATCTAATCAATAACAATAATCCCGCTACCCACAATAACTACATCCATAATTTATAAATATATTGTATGCGTAATAACGAAATTAACATTTTGGTAACTTGGTTTGAAATCAATTTAAGCTGTGAGGAAGGAAAATGGCTGTTTTTCATATTATTGTTTTAGACTATTGCTGTACTTACTTATGCATGTAAAAATAAATAAAAATTGTCAGATGAAAAGAGTTCTGTACAAAGGTACTGCTGATTTCTAAAGAAATTGCTTCTAACAGAACTGGGATTGAAAATTATTAATTAAAAGTAGTGCTAGGAATGCGTCTACGAATAAACAATAACAAAGTTGTAATAAAAGTAAAGGGACTCTTTATAGCAATAAAACTCTTTGAATACGAAGGAACTTAGGGATAAAGAGGTAATTGTGTATAGTTAAAAAGTTATTAAAAGCCGATTAAAGGTTTTATTGAATATAAAAACAAGCTTAAGGAGCAATATATTAATTGCTGGTTAAACTCGCTTTTCTCTTAAAATTTTTCGCTTTTCCCTTAGCTCGAACCACAATCCACTTAAGTAATGAGCGCCTTTTAGTTGTGATACTTTTTTCTGATTACGGAAACGACTTTTTGTATTTTACGTGGAATAGAAAAAAAAACTTAGGATGGGTAGGCGCTGGAAAGAAGAATGGAGAGTGGAGACTTAGAGAGATTACAAATTGGAACTAAAGTTATTGGTACGCGATGTAATATTGCGGTGGACGTTACTAATACTAGTGGATGTGATATAAATGTAATATTTATTCTGTAAGGATATTAATGTTAGCTTTACTTGGCGTATTACGGGATTTTACAACGTACTTAAACATCCATCTATGTACGTTTTGAAATATGGAATAATAACGAAAGTAGAATACCTATTATTGTTATAATATCGCAACATTGGGATCGCTAACGTCGCGGGCAGAGAGTGCCGAGTGCAGTGTATTTGTAACCGTACAGACCTGAAACGTTTCTTTCGCTTTCATAAATCTGTTCATACCGTATGTTACAATTTTTTATTACTATTTCGAAGGGAAATTTTTATTGTGAGCTTACTCATACTCGCTTATTTCATAAAACAAGTAACGCTACGTCAATAATATTCAAGAAAGGTGATTTTATTCGGACATCGGCATGTCTATTAAGCATAAGACCGCACATTATTGTTAATCAGATATGTTATATTTGTATATTGTTTTTCTTTGTACATAGTCTACAATAGTGTGGTTATATTATTGTCCATTCGATATTGCAGAAGAGCTGAGTGGTATTTTCGTGAAGAGTGTCGGCGCCGGCAGCTCGGCGGACCTGTGCGGGAAGATACAAGTGAACGACAGGATTATCGAGGTGAGGACTGCGATTAGTTTTATCTTCATTGTTAATGATTTTTCACATTAAAATGTTCAGAGCTTTCTATTACGTACGTTATAGTACATTATATGTACTTATATATGTAGTTTATTAGGCGTTTGGTGACCATGCCAGGGGCTCTGTCTACTTTGCGATCAGTTCGCCGTGTGTGAAAATATCCCAAAATATTTATTAGGCTTTATTATAGAGAAATACGAAATCTATTGAGCGAAATTGGACGTGTTAACAAGTTGGCATTGCACGGAACAGATGCTGAAATGAAACAAAACTTTTGCACCTTTGCTCTATTTCATCCTTGTCGCGCGTACGTTGGTGGGTCGTACAATTAGAAATAAAAATTGAATCTGGGCTTGTGCTCGGTGCAAAGCAATAGGCTCACCTCTACTCCATGGGACGTATAACATAACTAGTGAATAGTGGGAGTTTACCACACTCCTCTGCCTACCTCGTCTAGGAAGTACAGGTCTGATGTTATGTTGTTAATCGAACGTTACCCCATGGACATGACATTGTAGCTCGATAAAAACCACACGCTCGCCGACACGCCGCGCCCCGCCGAGTCGACAAATGCCTCGTTAGCAGCATAGGAAATTGTTACAAATTAATCAACGTGCCATTTTATTGATCTAACTCGACACGGCGCACGGCAGCGTCACCGCCAAGTTTGGTAGAAATAGGGAAAATATAAAAAAATACAATTAAACGTGTGATGACCGAGTAATTTGGAGCTATTTTAGATCTTTTGATAATTTTCCTTTCTGAAAATTCCAATCGTAGCAACTAAATTAGAAATTAATTTGAACTACTACTATTAATTTTAAAAAAATGTTAATGTAACGTTCTTTTATAATAATTAACAAAGCAATATTTCCTTTATTATTTTTTTGTTAATTTAATTGTACGAAAACAAAATATCTATTACGGAATTTATGTAAGACCTTAATTTCATGAAAGTGTTTTTATATAGTTTGTGGCTTAAGGCGTCCGGGTAATACTGCGGGCCGAGTAATGCCGACAGAGTCCGGCTAATACTGCCACGTAATACCTTCAGAGGCTGCGTAATACTTACATGGTACAAGATTCAATTATTTTCGGAGAAAATGTCGTTTAATTTTCTTACTTATTCTTTTGTACTGTTTTGCTTTTGTCTTGTTTTGCGTTGTTGGACTCTAAGTGACTAATATTGAAGAAACTAAATATTTATAGTGGCGATTTAAAGAATTATTATTCTGGAGAATTCATGTGTTTAATAAAATTAACTGCATATAGGTACTTGGCACATGAAACTAGCAAATATGGAATTGACTCGTGACATTAGAAAGATAATGTCGTCATATGTGAAAATATAATGCAGTGTTGGCAACACATATGTACGTACGTACAGACAAGTGATATTTGCCAGATGATTATTATTATTACATAATTAAGCATGATAGGTTTGTTACAATATTATGTGGTACTCGCTGTTCTCTTCCTACCGCTTAAGGGACTTGATGTTTAAATATAATAATTATAATTGAAAGAGTGTTATATAATATCCAAAAATATAATGTAGGGTTGCCAGTATATAGTACATATACGTATAGACACACATCCATTCCCCGTGGAGCAGCTATAAAGTTGTTAGTGATGGAAAACTACCACAAATTTAATTTGTCCGCCCCATTGACGCGATCAATATATGAAGTTTAACATATACATATGTATGTACATATTAAATATAGGCTTAGTTTACGGACCGTTGTTAAACATGTCAATGTTTTCTTCAATATGTCAAGTTCTGATGTTAAAAGAATTGATTCAAGCAATATATCGAGATTTAAATGGGAGTTTGAGTTATTGACCATCCGGTAGAGTGACAGCGAAACAACTTGCTGTGCTCATAGAACTGCCGCTTAGCAGAAGTATTTATGTCTTTGTTAAGGTTTGAATACAGTCATTCAGTGAGATATGTCAAAGTTTGAGATGTTTCAAATTGACTGGACCGTTGGTGTAGTGGTAGTAGAGAACCTGAATGTTGCTCCACCGGGTCGTGGCTTCGATCCCACCCAGAACAAACATTGAGATTTCAGTGAGTGATATTTGTCTTATCGTCAAAAATATGTACAGTGTAATTTTGCCTTCAGAAACAAGAGCGACACGCGATCCCCATTAGCGATACAATTACTCGGTTAAATACAGAGATGTGATAAAAATAGTGATAGAGAAAATAGCCTCAAATTTACACTATCGTCGCACGAACACTCATACCCCTATCCAATTGATTTATGTCATGCCTTTATCCAATTGATTTATGTTATGTTTTTATCCAATTGATTTGTTGAATTTACCAATCATGATTGGATACTAATAAATCTTTTGAATTGAATATTTGTTAGAACGTAAAAATCTTTGCCCCATTGCCCCAAGGTCGATCCTTCACCGTCTTCGAAAACTGTTGATATGCAAAATACTTCCACGTATAAAAATAATTAAACAACTAGAATAAGTTACGTAGATATGTACGAGTACACTCGGACTTAAGTCTCACCCGTTTAAATTTATTTGCCGTTGATCTCGGCTGAGATTTTTCAGGCTTTGCTTTCTAAGTTCATAAAGAAGTTAGTTTCGAAAGTAGTCGGCCTGTCACAAAAGACAACACGTAAACGAAACAGTGCATTTTTTAATAACATATGTAGTGTATGGAATATTTAAAAGTAAAATACGTATTATATTATGCATATATTATTTTAATTATTACACCGAGAGCACTTAGCCCACTAATAGCAATCATTAAGCTAATTATGCCGCTCTAATAACATATCGCAAGTCCATGCACTTCCTTATTGCATCTATTCTACGGCACGGTTGCAGCGAACCACATCCATATGTGTTTGTATTACATTATACACTACTCTGTCTACCCTTCTGTCTAAATCAATACCGGCAAGACCATGTGCCGTGTGCGCAGAGAAGAGAAAGCGATGGCGCTCATAAGGGAAGATCTATGTCCAATAGTGGACTGAGATAGAGTGATGATGATGGAGATTATAGTCTGTTACAAGGGCAGAGTTTAGAGATCAGCAAATTTTATACCATCTACAGGGCATTATAGGCAAATCTAAAGTGTGTCATATCTTTAACGATATTTTCCTTTACCGTTACAGTTTTAAAAATGCACGTTTTATGACATCAGCAGTCTGTGCCAGGATTTAAACCCAGAGCTAGCGGAATCTTACTTTGTTTGATGAAATTACAGTGCTGTATAAAATATTTGTTTCATTTACACGTTTTCATAGCAATGTGAAATGAAAACTCAAAAGTCAAATAGACATCTGCTCAGAGTCGAGTGCTGTGTACACCTTGTAAAATGCCTATGTACAACAGTTTAACAGTACATACTTATGCGATGCTGATGATGATGATGATGATGATGATGATGATGATGATGATTACAGAAAAGTAAGTTTATGAGATATACGAGTAAGTTTCTAATATTCACGCATGTACCTAAATAAAAATATGTATAAGAATTAAAACAGTGTCGTGCTTTACGCTGAAATATCGTTTAATGTTGCAGTAAATACGAGGAGAAGCCTACTTCTGGTAGTTGAACATATATTGATCGAAGTCAAGCCATTCATCATCCTCAAAGTAACTTAGCCAAAGGCTGGTTCTATACTGAATGACACTGACTGAAATGTATCACATGATCGAATTTTTTCTTTCTCTCTTGCTCCATTTTTCTTTTTATTTACGCTACAGTTTTTTTACGCTATAAAAATATTTTAACTATTTGAAGATAGTGATTAAGGTAAAAGAAACATGTACATGACACGTGGCATGACACGTGGCACTCGTGCTCTCTACCTATTTCGCAAAGAATCTGTCGTGGCAATATATTAGCTAATGGCTGTGTATTTTAATTTGACCGCTATTACAAAATTATTTCTTATTGTTGTCATAAGTGGGCTATTCAGCGCCGTAGAGTTTTGGTGGAGTGCGCCGTATCTGCAGCGGAGCGAAATGAAGATAAAACACGCCTCGAGCCCCTCGGGTGGCGAGTGGCCACTTCGACAGAGTCGCCAATTAGTGCTTTGTGAATTAAAACTGAGCTATTAATATTGTGCCGCTTGATGGCGAAAGAGAAACAACGTTCATTTTCTTTTCTTACTTAAGAAATGTTAGATGGTAGAAGAAAGAGAGTATACTCGTTTTTTTATAGTTTAAAAGTTCGAGGATGAGCGAGAAATACTTTGAAAATGACTTTATAAGACGATTAGTGTTATTAGTTTATTTAATAGCAATGGTTTTTCTAACACTCCAGTTCCGCAGTCAGGGTCACTAATTACGGAATCAACTAGCCAATAAGAGATTGGCTATCAAAATACTGCTTTACCCAGCAACACGTACCAGGTGAACATAAAAAAGCTTCCAGTATAATATCATGTATTTAGCTTCAGGTTTAAGCCCCGACAAAGTCGGACAGAGCGCGAACTGAATTTATAATTAAACCGAGGGCAGGCACTTGACAATGGCTCCGTACCGTCAGCAGATAAGATTATAAAAATATATTATTTCGGCACAAAAACATTAAACGTTATATTTTGTTTTGGGCAGCTACCCGTGATAAGTATGTTAAAATCATAATAATAAAACTGTACGTAAGATCCACATTGACGTGAATTTAAAACTTGTTTTAGTAGTTAGTTTACTCATTTATTTAGTATATTAATTTAAATTTCATTCCTTGAAATTATAGAGGCTTATATTAAAATTTATAGAGGCTAAACAGCAAAGTCTTGAGCACCGACGCAGAGTTGCTCATCTTGCAGTTTTCTATCGAATACACTTTCGGAAGAGCGCACATGAGCTCCACAATCTGGTTCCACCGGCCCCTTTTTACCATAGGACGTTTAGACGTACCACAGGTTACCATCCACATCTCGTAGACACAACTTTAAGCAAGACAAAGCGATTTGCTGAATCGTTTCTTCTACAAACTGCGAATGAGTGGAACTCCCTGCCGGCGCCCATCTTTCCCGACGCGTTTAACCTGGAATTATTCATAACAAGAGTGAACAGGCACTTTCTAGGCAAGCGTGCATCATCCTAGACTGCATCTCGCTTTCCATCGGGTGAGATTGTAGTCAACCGCCAGCCCAATTCACCATAAAAAAGGAAATCTACCTAAAAGTTGTGTACATTTTTATTTAAGGGATGTAAAGTCTGCAGAATTTAAATTATCGACTATTTGAAAAGCAATTCTTCAAATATAGTTTCTTCTTCTTGCTTGAGTTTTAAAACTTTCCACAAAGTGTATGAAAATGTAAATGAATGTATTTGCTGACCGTACATGAATTTCCCCTCTCGTCGTGGCTTGTTCCGATGTATATCGCCCTATCCACTAAACCTGCTATTAACACGGAGTGGAATGTAAAAATTGTATCATAATCGTGATGAAGACGATAATTTTTGATTGTGTAAGGAAATCTATTTTTTTAAGCTTCCAGTACACGAGCTACTCGTATCTTTGCTGAGGTTTTAGTGATTAAAATAGACGTATAGAGTAGGACTATAGGTGTATAAAATAGAGACAATAGTAATGTAGAGTATATTTCGAACATAAAACAGTAGCAAGGTGACGGTCCTTTAGAAACAAAAAAGAATAATATGTTGACTTCCTAATCTTTGATATCTATCCTACTTGCATAGGACTGAATTGCTTCGTAGTGATATATTGAGCATCGCTCGTCGAAAAGACAATATCACAGACGATAAGGTTTAATACTGTTTGTATTGTTGTCGCTACCATACTCTTCGAATCGAAACCTTGGTGTGCTCACCCAGCTGCTTTGTGGCGAAATTTTGTTAAACAATAAGAGCATAAAACGCCTAAAACTGCTATTGCGTATACTCGACATCAGCACTTAAATAAAACCTGAAAAGTCGATATAAATAACAAAACCGATTTATAAGGCAAGTGAGAATGGTAGAGTCGAAAGTAATAGACTTGAGCGCATGTGCTTCGATCCTGTGGGACACGTCTGAAAAAGGGACCTCCTTAAAGGCGCTTCTAATAGACAAACACACGGATAAAGATTTTATTGAATGTAGAAGTTTTCCACGTCTATATTTGATTGAAATCCTTGGTTTGTGTCTACAGTTATGGGCACTAGTGATTCGATGAAAATACGCGAACATAGGAAACAGTAATATATATTTTCTTCTTTGTTTCCAGGTGGATGGAGTATCTTTGAATGGTGTAACGAACCATCGCGCGGTGGCATTGCTACGGGACGCTAAAGGTCCTATAGTTAGGTTGAAGGCATTAAGGTAATTGTCTTTTTCAGGATTCTGTCAACCACAAATGTTTTCTAGATGTTTCAAAACTGAAGAATATTCATCCCGAAGATTCAAAATAGAGAGAGAATTGGTGATAGTTTTGAAATTCCCCCTCCAAAGTAAAACTAACAAAACGTGTCATAAAAAATCTATTTTTAATTAATTGTTTATAGTCACTAAGCCTCTCCAAGGCGTAGTTAACGTAGGCGTAGGCGTAAGGCATTCTCCATCGCACAAAT
>DWME01001082.1:0-27119 GCA_018244795.1 Parelbella ahira ahira
CGATTGTGACTCATGAGCCAGTACCAGTTGACCGCTTCTTGATAGTGAGCCAGAACCGGTGAATTCCTACTACTAATGTATCTAGTAAAGTGTTGCCTTCATATAATTAATTAACTGTAAATTACGTTCTCTTTTGCGGTTTGCATCGAACGTGTGATGTATAAATATGTGCTTACGCGACACTGATTTTCGATTTATTTCATTACTATATTATGTTCGGTCTTTCAGTGGTCTCTCAGTACGGCACATTTATATATTTTAGAGTACAGACCTACCCTTTGTTGTATCGTGTTCTAATATGTTTTTCCGTGTGATACTTAATAGGTTACAGTGGATTTTTGCGTTAAAATAATACAGACATGTCGTATTGTTGAAAGCGGTCAATCAAAATGACGTTTGATTGACCGCTACACACGGTATTGAGTTGAGCAGAGTTGTCGACAGATTTTCATTTACAAAACAAAATTAAATATATGGAACGTAAACAGAACATAGAAACGAAATGTTCGATAAATTAATTCAATGTTCAATAAAACATTTTGTTTTAACTAAAGTTTATATAATTATGTACGTTTTTGATATTTAAAATAGTACATTTAAACATATGCATATTTTTGATATAAAAATAAATTCATTTAATAGATAAATAGCATGAAAATATATTTATTTATATTAATTATAATATTGTATTACTTATCAGTGGATGGTAATATTTCATTACGTTTTAATTCTGCATTTATAATTTGTTAAAATAAGGATATCTTCCTTACCATAATATAATAACGATAATTTGTTTTACCCTGTGTAGCCTTCAACGAAATTAACACTTAAAATTAGTCTTTAAATTCTTCCGCATTTTTTCCCACCACGAGACTCTCCGCGCCCCTTAGCTCGCGGACCATGAGAGTGTCGTCAACGATTTTGCTGTTTTTTGGCTATAGATCTTTTCATATTACATTTGCCGTGAAACATTTAATTCCTTTCACCGTGTGGCACAAAACTTGTAAAATATTAACGTCCTTTTGTCTTCGTTCGTTTCATTGGCCAATTAATTTACTGTAACAGAGAATGAATATTTTATGGTCTATGATAGAAGCTTCTTGCAATAATTATATACTAGTGCAATAAAGGTACTGTATACGTGGTGAAACCTTGAAGTCACCAGGCGACCTCGCAGGGTTTCACTCATCAATTATTTGCATGAATTAGACGCCCGTTCTTTATACATTGTATGACAGATGATTGGACTATTGACTCCTGTATAATGCATGGCATTGACGAGTCGTTCGGTATTAAAACACAGACTGTTGTCAGGCGGCATTTCATATTCATATACACGGATCAGTTTATGGCGTTATCATCATTATTATTAATGTAAAATCACGCCTGTAATCTCTAATGAGGTAGGCAGTTGATTGTAGCCTATTCTCACGTTTCACCAGTTACGTTTTACGTCTCATGGTATAAGGTGATGAGCCAATTGCCATACGCCGAACATAAATCCAGACTCCGAGCCACTACTAGAAATTTTAATTAGAAAATCTAAGTTAGAGTATCCAATAGTGTCCGACACGGGATTCAAACCCAAGACGACTCGATCCGCAAACACGTTTTGCAACCACTCGACCAAAGAAGCAATCAATTATTATTATTATTAGTACACATTTAATATTATTAATAGTATACATTTATGACAACATAAGTAGTTAAAAGCCGTGTAATAATGATAACACAAGCTGTCGAGGCCTATTTTGGTTCAAATGGTCGTGTGTGGAGATGTCCCGACATATTATACATTATGTATGTATGTAAGTATGCATGTATGTACAATATACAATCTCTTGGCCAGGATTGATCGAGTTCGAGATGGAGGACCCGAACGTGCCGAGCCACGCGATCGTGAAGCTGCGCAGCAAGCAGCTGGTGGACGCGCAAGTCAGCGAGTTCGACGTGCCGGATGTGCCGGCGAAGAAGTGAACAGCGGTAAAGGCTGACAACACTGAGTAAACAGCCTTATTGTACGTTATCATCATGATCATCATCCCCACCGCCGCCGTCACTGTCATCGTCGCCGTCGCCGTCGCTGTCACCGTGCCTAAACACTGGGCTGGGGATTATGTGCTTGATTTTCACCAGAACAAACGTTTGTGTGACTAGCGCAAATATTTGTCCTGCGTGGGGGTGTAAAATAAAAAATATGTCAATACAGGCATTAATCGAGAAGTAAAACATAGTGTTTTTCGTCTTTTGCATGTAACTCGTCAAAGTAGAGGACGCTGCAGAATTATTGCTCATTGATCGACCACCGTCAGCGCCGCGCTGCTTCACTATTTATATTTTAATTCATTTCGGTTATACATGAATGATATTTTGTGATTATTTTTTTCTAAAGTAATAAAGTGTTCTCAAAATAAAGACTCAATATTTTCCGCTTTTTTAGTACTTTCCGCAACCTATCCAGTAACAGTTGGTCTATGAATAGAATTTTAATTTTGATTTACCCGCCATTATTCGTAATGTAGTCCATACGTAGCGTGAAGCCGCCGACATGCGGTGACATGGCGTTTACGTTTATTTTTGACATATTATGTCATTGTGATTAAAATATACTATGATATAAAACATTGCTAAACCGTAGTTGACCGCAATATAAATATTCGTTTTCTGTTTATGTATAAAGGGAACCAATAGCGTGGTTATCACCGTGAAATAATGATAGAAATATGTCCTTACCGAACTTCACGCCTACAAAACAATTACGTCGCGGCACGTGAGGTCACCTAAAACTTCAATTTTTAACCTCCTACTAAAACTGTCGTTACATTGACAAATTATATTCAACCGTAGTCGACAGTTACTATCGCGCTCGATTTCGAAGTCATTAAGTATAGATTCAACGAAAATTCAATATAATAACAAACTGTTTGCTGAATGTGTCTTTAAAATGAACGATAAAATATTCAATAATTGCATGCTCCTTATCGATCGTCACAGTTAACGGTAAGTAGAGTTCGGAATGTGACTCGACAATGGAACATCTATAATAATTATAACTTGGGACAAATCCACACTCAGCTATCTGATCCCAAAGTAAGCATCAAGGGAGCTTATATAATCTGCCAAACGGCAGAAGGTGCATGCGACACAGCGATTATCGGAATAGAAGCCATTATTGGATTATATGAACGTCATACAGAGATGATGGGAACGCAATCTATCCTGTTGCGAGCTCTTCTACACCGCTTTAACAATAAGTCCTTTGAAACAGATATAATCTACCTATACGTATCTGATAAAATTGTTAATAAACATAAGAAATATGATGAATCTGAGCATATTTTTAAAACAACCGAGCTTAATAGCCGAGATGTCATCCAGTCTAAATGATTTTTAAAGCTAATGTCGTAACAATCAGATTTCTTAGTTTATTACCCTAGCTTATTATTATAAATTGAGAATATTTATATTGTTGTACAAAAGATTAGCAATCCACTCGTAAGTATGTTGAGTACTTTTTTGAACTCATTGCTCTTATGCTACCAATACATTTCAATAAAATTGTTACAAGTATGGTGGAATTTGATAAAACAAAATTTTATACAAGTTAGAGGCGTATATAATAAAAACATTATTAAATACGTAACATCGTGCCTGTAATCCCGTAAGGGGTAGGCAGAAGAGTGTTGTACACTCCCACGTTTCAACATTTACGCTTATGTCCCATGGAATAGGTGGTGAGCCTATTGCCATACACGGGGCACAGATCCAGACTGAACCACTTCTGTTAAAAACATTATTGATAATAATTAGTATTAAAAAGTGTGACAAACGAAAGGAGTTTTAAGCCATATGAATCTACAGTCACAAGCTAACTCGTACAATCGTAAAGTACGTACGTACCCGTGGCGTAGCAGAGGTCCTGTAGGCTTTTTTAAGTGAAGTAGTATCGGCTGGGGATTTGGTATCTTTATTGTTCAGTATCTAATAATGTTATCATTGAAATCTTATATAACCTTAACTTTTAAAGGTGTTCCTGACAGAATAGATTTCATAACTTTTTAAATCTTTGTATTATTGCATTTAACTAATTAAAAATCGCTTTAGTCATTTAGTGCATAGCACGGAGTCTGGATTTGTGCCCGATAAGTGGCAAATACCACACCCCCTATTTCATGGTGGGACGTATAACATACTTGGTGAATCGTTGGAGTGAAATTCACTCTTCTGCCTCCCCTTGCGGCAAAATATAGGCGACAAGTTATGTCCATTACTCCGCATAAATACAAGCAATGTGATGCTCGATTTGTTGCGGTCAAGGGCGATGTATGCATTTTAAGGTAGTAAGGCTTGTGGTGCCAAATATAACAGTTCGAACGATATATCGATTTTGTCTAATAGGAGAATTGGTATTCGGTAATTTGCCGATGACCGAGAGCCAAAAATACTTTAGCCAGACAGCTTCGGGTTACTTCATATATCGAATGGCTCAAAGCAAGAACTCAAGCGGAGTATAAGCTATGTAAAAATATTTGACGCCTGCAGTTTTTCTAAGGGGCATGCAACGATGTGGTATATTTCCAATTACCAGTTATGCTAAACAACCCATTTTATGGAATCAGGGATGAGGCTATTGTCACACTCCAGGCACTAATCTGGACTCCGTGCTACCATTAGGATATTCAAGTTAAAAAGTCCTAATAATACTCGTTACTCTACCTAACTTATGGTCCAGACCCAGGACATCTTGATCAGCAGTCAGCCTCGCAACCACTCGATCAAAGCAGTCAGTATAATTTACAGAAGTTCTTAACGAGAACGCACAAATTTATATATTGGTTAAATAGTGATATAGTAAAATGCCTTGAAGCTATTACACTTTCCTAAGGCCAGTTGACATAAACGTTTGTCGATATATAGTAATAATTGTACTGCGCGTTAATTGTAGGTGGTGTTGTCATACTTGTTCCGTTGTGTAATTTCATGGGGTGATTTGTGATCGATCGGTTGGTGGGGGCAATGGTGTGTTTCCACAATCACAACTAGCGACATAGACGCTAATGATTTTTTAATGAATTAAATAATTACACAATTAATAAACAAAAACCACAACGTTTGTGTTCTGAGTAAGAACTGTGTTAGGCTTAAAAGTTTCAGGCAAACGAATGTCCGTTAGAATGTTAGTGCGGAAATATGTTCTGTGATTTTGAATTTTTACAAAAATCCCAGTTATTGATTGATGACTCACCATCTGAAGCATCAGTTACATTTGTTAGTTTTTAAGCCGCGCTTGGCACTTCTTGGGCTTTGCTATTGTTAACCATAATTACGTAACATTACACCTGTGAGAGCGAAAGGGGTAGGCAGAGGAATATAGTACACTCCCACGTTTCACCACTTGCTGTTAGTTATGCTACAATTAATGCTACAATTTAATATCATTAAAAAACTATATAACCTAATAAGTTAAAGAGGCACCAAATTCCATATACATACATATATCCCACAACTGGCCATGAAACGTGCTTCTATTTAGCCGCCCTTTTTTCCTTCGTACGTGAAAAAAGACCTTTTTAAACAATCATGTTTTACTACTACAAATTATAACCAACCAACCAACCAATATTCGTGAAGCTCTTAGTCAAAATTACTTTTGACACCGTTTAGTTTCGTTTCTAAGAATATTCTCACCTTCTAGTACAGATTACTGTACCTATATACAGTACAGTACCTAGATTACTGGATGGATGTATGGAGATTTGGCAGAAGTGGGGATACGCTAAAAAATTATCACGATTTTTCATTTGATGTAGGTACCTAGAGTTTTATTTCTTACATTCTAATGTGTTATGTAGCTAGATGATAAATTGTATGATAAGGAGATTTATATTACATTTTTACCTATTTCATTATCATGAGTTGGTAGAACCCTACGAGCACTAGTATAATCGTTCAATGAATGTTATCTTATGGGCACCTATGCTTACATAATAACATGTGGACGGAGAGCTAGTACTGACAATATAGAGATAAAATAATTTGAATGTTTTTTTTTACGTTTTTAAGACATTTAAAGTTCGTTTAATATTAATTACTTTTTGAAGGGATTTGGCGTGAAGACATAATCTTTTAACATAGTGTTTGTAGAATACGGAAATTTTAAGTAACACGAGCTGTAACGTTCCCGTTGCGCTCGGAAATATTCCACCAACGGCTTAATATGATATTTCTAAGTTACAAAATCCCAACAGTATCCGACCCGGGAATTGAACCCAGGACCATTCGATCAGCTGTAGGTTTACAAGCATTGTACCAACGAGGCAGTCAATCTTTTTAATTTTTAATAATTTACTACATTACCAAAATATGTTTATACTTGAATATAAATTGTACACACAGTTGTCGGCACAGTATGGCCGACTTACATCTTTGCGCATTATAGACGCATGAAGGAAAGGTTTCAAGCTAGCTTCAAGTAATTTTTACCCGGGTTTTACTGTCAAACAACATACCCTATAATCAGTTAAAAGTATCACGCATTCATTGAAGGAAACCCTCTATAAATAATTTCAAATCGACCACAATATCTCGCGAGCAAAATATATTGCTATAAATCACAAGGTAAGTTTAAGGTTATTTGTATAGTCCTGCATTTATAACAAAACTCAAATGTACGGATGACGATTTAAAGTTGGTTAGGTTCCAGTTGTTATATTACAAATGTGCATGGTTTCCATAAACTGAAGTTAATAACTGTTCACTAAGTGAAGTGTAAGATATACTATCAAAGATAATCTCAAGACGTTAGATATCGGGCGAAAGATATTAAATGAGGCAACGTCTCACGTATCTACTTGCTTTAATATATATTAATAGCGAACAGTGAGGAGTGATACGGTCCGCAACATATTTACACTTGTCAAGAGACTGTTTTCTTTGTGATATCATTCCACAGTAGAACGTATTGCGTTAATAAGTGTACAAGAATATTCCTTAAATTTATCACAATCAATTGAGTAATGTCACAGAACTCCGTGTCGTTTAAGAATATATTTATTGTCTGTGCTGATAAGGCTCAATACCGTTTCAAATTTGCCGATAATGTTATCGCTAAATTTCCTTCACTACGATTAAATCATTTGTACAGGTGTAACGCCGTATGGAGCGGTAGATAAAGATCTAAAAACACAACCATGAGGTGTAGTTTTAAAAATTGTGACCTACATGTGATAGTGTTATTAGTGCGTGTGTGAAATATGATTGTTAAATAAATCAATTAATTTACTCTAAACATGGATCGGTTGCGACAAAAAGGGAAGAAAGATAAAACTTCATTAATTGACGATGTGAAGAGTATAAAAGAAAATTTAAAGATCAGGGAAATCATGAGAACTGTCAAAATGAATAGCAGCATGCGTTTGAAGGCTCCACCGGGGAGCAAGGTCATGGACAATAAAGATTTTAACGATAACGAGGATTTTTTTGAAGAATCATCAGCAACAGGTAACCAAGATCCAAATATGATTGATGTACCAAGTGCTACAAATCCAGATGTAGTCTTTATAAATAATCAAATGGAATTAGATAAACAACAAATCGATGACGCTAATAAAGGTTCAGATACTGAAATATTAAATTTATGTTCTAGTAAACAGCCTATAAATGAAACCTGTCAACAAGTCACTGAAAAATTTGATACGCCTAGAGAGAAATCCGATGATTTTTTTACAGATACGACAGATGAACAGCCTGTTAAGGAACTTGAGGATAAAGATGCAAGGCAGTGTAATACCGGTGTAACCAGTGAACTGTCTGAGGAACCACCCATAGAGCAATATTTAATACAATCTGAACAGTTAATTAAAGATCAAAGCGATCATCCTTCTCTGGGGGATACTAAGGTAGAAACCGAAGAAGATTTTCTAGTACAATCTCAAGGACAATCGGAAAAAAGTCCCGAGAAACAGCCTCAGATTGATTCTAATGAACAGATAGAAAATCAATCAACAGGGCAGTCTGAGAAGAAACTTGAAAGCTTATTGGAGATGAAACCTGAACAATTGAAAGAGCACAGTCCTTATGACCGAGGTCAGATACAATCTAAGGAACAAATTTTAGAACAATTTGAAGGACATTTCAAGGAGCAATCTGAAAATCAAATGCAACAGGAATCATATAAGCTATCAGAAGATTTGCCTGCACGGCATTCTGAAGAGCAAGCTGTAGAAATCCCAGTATATCCGTCATCTGAACAATCAGAGCACCTTCTAAAAGAAACATTAAATATGGGACCAGACGCGGAATCCGAAACCATGTCTGTTTCTTCTGAAAACGGTTCGTGTCAAACGAGTGGTGTAGTTGTTATTGTGGATCCTCCTGACCCTCAGAATTCAACTGAAATTCCAAAGGTAAATCTTCGAAATAGAAAACTTTCCCTAGACCATTCGCTTCTAAAAGGTCGTGAGAGCTTGTCGCAATCAGAAGTAGATTTGCATTCTATAGGAAAGTTACCACTGGAAAGGAAATCCTCATTCTTCAGAAAAAAAATGGACAGCTTTTTTAGAAACACGACGGAAATGTTTAAAAAACAATCGTTTAGTGCTAAGTCTCAGCCGATTGAAAGGAGAGGATCAATGTCTGTTTCTCTCCAGTCTTTGAACGAACGGACTAGTTTTAATGGTGACTATAATGAAGGCACGCTACACACTCAACAGGTAAGCAGGTGTTTTTTAGACGCTAATATATCCTCTTATGTATTATACGGTGGGGCCTATGAATTGCTTACTCACTAATTTATATCCATACTTAAAACTATAGCGGTAGGTGAATACGAACGTTACACGGATCTTTTAAACAATATATGAATAAGAATTATTTTCTATCGGTATGAATTCCAGGTAATTACAAAATCAATAGTTATGAAAAAAACGAAGCTTTAGGGATAAATATCTGAAGGATAAAATGTTTTGTTCAGTTCCGCTTAAAATATACAAGAGCACTTGCAATTTTTAAGAGGGAATGCAAATATAAATCGGTATTTGTTAAATGCTAAAGTAACTCCGTACCAAGTGCGTGTCTAACTCCTTTATGCACAAAGTTTCTATAAAATATTTGTTTTAATTTTTCTATATGCATACTTTATGCCAAAGACATTGTACTATTCTGTTAATTTAGCTACAAAAGTAAGTACACTACAGTTAATAGCTATTCGTTCATTTTCAATATACTAAAACGTATGCTGCTATCTGTTCATACATTGTAATAAATACTGTGAGAATAAAACCTATATAAATTTCGACCAATAGCTTCAAAAATAAAAAACGAAGTTTTGACTCCGCTACCTACACGAGACATTTTTAATCTACCTATTCTGATACAAAAGTGGTTGTCGGCATTTCTTAAATACATTTTCCATTAAACACAACACATAATGCTTAACAGTTCCATTAGGGTACAATAAGAATCGATCTTGCTTCTGACCTAACCACGGGGTAAGAACGCCGTGTTAGTAACGTAACATGAGATCTATTGTTCGCCAACTTTTATTGTGAAAATATGACCTATAGCAACACGCTAGTGACAGAAGGTCGTTATTATTGGGTTACGGTTATCTTTATACTCCTGTCACTCTAATAATGCGATAATGTAGCCTAAGTTAATGGCATGTTTGCGTATCAAGTGACTAAAGGTGTTTCAAAATAATCGTATAAAGTTTCAGTATAGCTATGTGGTGATTTTCTTTTAAGTGAACGTAGCAATTGTATTTGTATTGAATACAATTATAGTTATTTCATATTGCACAATGTTTGTTTTTAATGGAATCTTCTAGTCAGTTTATCCCGCAAGTTATAAGTTCAATGATAAACGAATTAGGTATATGGAAACCTTTATGGAAAATGCAATCATCAAGAAAATCGACATGTTCTTTTACAAGTACATTACGAGAATTTACAAAATCTTATTTTCTTTTTGCTAAAATTATATTTTTAGAATTTTATTTAGAACATTTCATGTATTTTTATGTATAGGATTAGAACTCAAAAATTCGTTATTAAAAACGTATCCCTTCTAATCTGTCCTAGTATTAATTGGCAGTGAGCGGGATATAGACGGGATAAGGTTTTGAAGCGCCCTAAAGCTAACGCTCGTGGAAAATTAGCTTACACCGGCAACCGATCCAATTGACCGGCGGCGCGTGGCGATGCTTAACTACATCTAGCGTTTACAAGCCGTGACGGTGTCACCAAGCCGAATTTTATAGCGCTCAATATAATGCACCTAAGTTTGAAAATTAAATTATCATCATGATTTATTTTATATCGTGTTATCAGCTTGTTTAGGACTCTTCTACTGATTGCCTTTGTGCATTGTCATAGGGACTTTTTTCCGATAAACCTAACTCTGGGCATACACACCCTAACCCACCCGGGTCGGATTGCAGAGCACAATTATTTCTCACACCGCTAACGCTGCGTTCGTCGGCAGCGTGGACCCTTTACCCGTGCAATTGTAGGCAGTGCTAAATGGCAATCAATCGGTCCCCATAGAATAAAAAATTCCCCAAGACTAATTAAAAACTATATAACAGATTCATGATTGCCAATATTACTTTATAATTCAAAAAAGTTAAACTAAAAATTTTGTATAGTGTTGTTGTTAATCAGTGCCAGATTTATATAACTTTCATGTGTATTTAGCTTTTGTATTCTAGTCTGGAAAAGCATTTATAATATTAATTGCTTTTCTTTCAAAAGGAGGAAATCCCTGGCAGCATGACGAGTTTAAATTCATCGTCAACGCTAGGCCGCAGCGCGTCCAGTGTTTCTGTGTGCCACAGTGAAGTGTTGACCCCGAGGCAGGACTCGGAGCTGAGCCTTATCAGCAGCCAGCCAGCGCTCCACGTCACACACGCTCTTGGAGACTACCCGTCCAATAGCGTACATAGTGAGTATGTTGTGCCCACGTCGTTTAGCTTTTAAATATCGTATTTGTTTATTTTAAAGTATAGAAAATGTGCAGTTTCACTGCAGCTCATTCCCTCTAGAACTGAACATGTGGAATATAGGTTGTTGTGCGTTTTTAGCTCCGATCGTCGAATTACAGAACAGAATACACATTCAATTTATTTCAAAAAAGATTTCGCATTTAACTTACAAGCCAATCTCGATATTGCACAATAAAAGTGGGGTATAAGATTACACGTAACAATTTAGCATTTTTTGCCTTTCTCTGAACCGAGATTAATTTTTATACGATATCCATATTAAAATGCGGTTTAAATATGGTATTCATGTTACAAACACACTCGTATCTCTAATATATTGCTAATATCCTGACTGCGTTCGTTTTTAATAGTTACAAAGTATCCATTTTAAATAAAAGAAACGTAATATCACGCCTATAATCCGTGAAGGGATAGGAAGAGTTTCACCAGGTTACGTGGTACCATAGAATAGGTGGTAAGTTTACTGACATACGCTGGGCACAGGTCGAGATTCCGAGCCGCTACTAAAATTTTCTAGTAGACTATCAAAGTTAGAAAAATTTAATAGTAGGTAACTCAAGAATCGAACTCCGGACCTCTCGATCAACAGTCGCTGTAACAAGTCGCGCTACTAATGTTTGTCCTATTTCCAAGTGATATGAAATAATGCTTTTTTGCACATAGATTTAAATATTAATCCCTCTTTATTGTTTTTTGATTTTCTCAATCTTACTTGGTCAATACAATTTTTACAGGTTTAAATGAATCCTACTTGCATGACTCGCTATTACAAAACCGGGCGATTTCGATGAGCTCAGGGCTGGACGGCCAGAGCCGACTTCGGCGGAAGAAATCTTCATCATCCAATCGGTCCAACAGGTAAAAAACTGTGTTTGTAAATAAAGGCAAAAAGCTAAATAATAAATTCATTGCCAATTAATAAGTTTCATTGCTTGCTTTAATTATTTTAGATAATCATCAGTTCAAAGTTATCGTGAGAATTACTCTCCTCTTTTCCGGCTGGTACATCATTATCATTTATTTTTAAGAGCATATTTTTGTGGAAGTACGCTGCTTTAAGAGTAACTATATTATTTATACATAATTAACATTTAACTCTGTCCTGTGGTCATACACTTATAACTGCATATGTACATATATCTTTAACTGTTTAATGGACTGAATCGGAAGACTGGTTTGGAAGACAAAGCGTCTTGTAAATAGTTTTAACAGGCAACAATATATCAAATATATTATTAAAACAGATAACAAAACAAGTGTGTTACTATTAAATTTACTCTGTAAGTATTAATCGTTATAAGTATTAATCATTATTACTTAATACAGGCATGATGAGAAGGCGTTTTGTCGTAACTGCCTTCAATACCTCAATTGGAATCTATGCGAATAAAAACATTCTTACTAATAAAGTTAATATTCAATGTTTTAGTTTCCCCTTTATATTTCCGAACTTTCCAGAACAATAATAATATTCAATCCGTTCCCGTTCCCGTTCCGTCCCGCATACTGGTTTAAATTGCAGACACACTAGAAAGCTCCGAGATTCATCTGACTCTTTGCTCATTATGCGTTATTTGATTTCACTAAAATATGTTTTATTTACGGTAACGGAAAAATTTCTTGATTTATTAGTGCCAAGAAAAGAAATTTAATTGATAAGATTTTGTCGTAAAAAGAGTTGCATACTATCGAATAGTTATGTATTTCTTGCAATGTTGGTATATTCATTGGGAGTATCGTGTGAGCTCAGATGAGCTTTCGGCTTAAGATTGAAGCAAACGTAAGAAAATACGGTACCTCCTTTTATTTTAAATGAAAAGTGTTGATTATAAGCAACTATTTGGAAGCTTGATTTAGAAGTTTCTAAACCGTGCTACAGTGATCGTACGTAATGTGACCAGCGTATATTGTGAATATACATATGTATAAACATGTATATAAGTTTAAATTAACATATGTCAGTATATGATACAGAAAATGCCTATGATCATGCGGTTTTATTCCATTAGTTTAAAATTTAATTCAACATAAAATTTTTGCATCAGCCAGTGTACTGCGCTAAATTAATAAATCCCATACAGCGTCGCGTCTATCAAGGGGAATCGATACAGTTTAATGCAGTTATGTGGGTCTGTTTTTATCGACAATATGAATACAGAAAACGTTGTTCCGCAAAGATAATTCATGATTCTATTACATAAAAAGCCTTTTGCTTGGGAATTTGATTTAATTGTAAGCTTAATTATATTTCTTACTTTGCTCATATATACATTATACATTAAATATTTCCTAAGAATATTCTAACTAAAATATTCTATCTTACTGTACTTACAAAAATTTCTTAACTGCTGACTAATTTAATTACATATTACAGAGTCACGTGGGTTGCGAGCGAGGGCCTGACAAATTACTTCAGAAGAATGATTCAAGACGAAAACAGCAAAAATATTCAAGAAGGGCAAGCATATCAAGATTACTCGAGCATACCAGAGAACAAGTCTTACGGCAAGACGGAGAGTAAGGGCAGGAGGTTGTCCTACCAACGAGCGGTATCTGGTGAAGACCCTGTGCCATCGTCACGGTATCAAGACTCCAGTTTCCGTAGGAAAGCGTTGGCTGACCATTCTGAGGTATGTAATATTTTTTTATTATTTTTTACCATGCGAAGTCACTCAATTAATTCCTTAATTCATTTGCACTTGTGGTGAAATTCTGTCACATTTTTAGTAATAACTTACATTCTACTCACCATTAACTTATAACCGGATGGAATCAATCAAAACAGTTGTTTTGAGATTATCCTCCCCTCGAATGTGTCCGACACGCCGGGAACCTACCCGTAGCCGAAATCTCAGCTATTAGTAAGTTGACGACACGTCGAAGTTTGCTTATGTGTTGTTCGCGTGTCGCACGCACAACACATCTCTCTGAAAGAAGGGGTTAGTAGCCTTTCTTTAAACTTGCTATCGACCTCACCCCGCACTGTCTTCGTCTACTCTTGTTTATTTCGGATTTTTATTATTATTACGTCATCACGCCATATACATACATTACAGGGTTGACAGAGTGCACAGAGTGCTAAATATCTCTATTGACACAGACCCGCTACGCTTGTTCTAAGGCTTGTGTTTCTTTTACATGTGTAATTATGTGTAGTGGTATTTAGATGGTATGTAGTCGACTTCGAAATTAATATATTTTCAAACGCATGGTAACGTCATAAATATTAAAATTCTACTTATGCGATATTCGATAAACAACTCTTTGACGAACGTCCTGTTTGTTCGTGCAGAAATAATAGCAATGCAAATGATTACGAAATTTATCTATATCGAAAATTTAATTGCAGTGGAACATTAATGTGAAATATATCATAACTATTCTACAATATGATATTACTGAATTTGCCTCATATAATATCTCATATATAAATATATACACATATAAATAGACTTTTAATTACATTCCCATTCGCAACGTTGATTACGTTTGGGATAAAATGCGATATTCAAATTGAGCATTACATTAAAATTGTAAAAGTTCACATCTTTTCGTGTTTTAAGTATAAATGGTTAATGTTAACGCTTAAAATTACGGGATAATTATGCGGCTAGCATATATCACGTGTGAATGTATGATCAACATGCTGACGTGTCAAACTAAAGTCTTTACACTTTGGATAGCGAGTTATCCACTCGTGTCCCGTGTCATCATTAACATCGTCATTATCCCGGATGAGACATACCGGTACCAGATTGAAGTAACTTACTTTTTTATATACCTACTATTTCTTGCGTGTTATTTACGCAAGGCGCCAAACTTATGCAGTTAACTTATGTATACATTTTAACACAAATTCTCGGCGAATAAAGAATTGCGTTTATTTATATATGAAATATTTATATTTACTAATTTTAAATAAAGAGATATACTCAACGTTGCAAGAACAACAGCGAATTTCATTATCCTCGTTTTGCTTACTTCGTCGAGACGGTGACATGTTCGTGTAGCCAAATGTGCTCACAGGGGTAAGTTGTTATGTATATGTTATAACGTAATGTACCCGCCTACTGCCGATCCGATTTCTGCAGAGTTAATGTAACTTTGCTAATTGATCCTATCACGTTGCCGCTGTCAATTGAGTGCATTATCGTGTTCACGATGGTCGATGTTGCGAAAATAGATATTTTAGCGCATTTTAAATATAGAAACGATGCATTGTCCGCTGGTGTAGTGATTAGTGAAACTTACTTGTGATTTGGGGGTTCTAGTTTCAGTTCCCACGTAGTACAAACGTTTGTGGGATCGGCATAAGTATTTGATTGTGTCTATATATGTCTGAGTTATCTATATAATTGCAAGTATAATGTAGTTATTACCCTTTTGGTTATAATAACAAAGGAGCTGCTTATTTTCGGGTCAGATAGTTTTGTTAGGAGCTGTCTAGAGATAAAAAATACTAGTAATAATACTTTTATATTGTTTTATATAACATATGAATGTTTCATAAATACAAACTATTTAAGCTATAACGTGTGGAACATAATGTTGCCTGGTTTTAAATTCAAATTCTTTTTGTAATCGCATTACCTATGTCTTGAAGTTTCCGGTAAGAATCAGCCAAGCGTGAGTCGCAGCTTTGTCTATTGAATTCATAACTTATATGTCTTATTCACGCCTTCGCGGGTGTAACACATTGGTGGTCTTGTACAACTCTGGCTTAAACAAGTAAAGTTTTGTTAGCAGTGACGAATGAAACAATGTTTTCATATCAATATTAATCTGTAATGTTTTTATTATTAACATATTTCTCTGTAATCAATATTTGCCATTATTCGATCGTTGTGGCACGTGCAAGTGTATTGAGTATGAAATACAAAATTGATATAACATGCAGTAAATGCGTTTCAAACCCAAAGCTGCTATGCGAATTGAGAGATACATTATCATGTTATAGGCATCTACTTCTGATTGCATTTGATATTGAGTAACGTCATATCCAGTTACATGACGTATTTCCAAAATCGACGCGTAGTTTCAATTTCCGATGAAATTTACGCGCTTAGCGGTATTTACGTACCATTCAATTTTCAATTATGACCGTTTATTAATCCGTTAGGTTTGACTAATAGACTTTGTATTACTTTTATCGTGCGTTACACACGCATACAGATATTTGGAATTCGGTACTGTCTGCCTACCCCGCAAGGGGCTTAGCGGAACAATAGATTAACTAACTTGTAATGTTTGCAAAGTACCTAATTGAAAATTCTTTGTAATTATGCAATTTTTTTTCAAAAGGCACAACATAACATGAATTGACAAATTAATGTTGAAGTTATTCGTTTGAGGCGCAAGTTCCCGTTTTGCTCGTAGCAAAATGACTTGCATTACACTTTCGGAAGTCAGATGTCTTAGACGCGGTCCGCCTCTGTTGATCAAACCTGTTGCATTGTTTGTATAAACATAGTACCATTAGTACTTTTAATAATTATATGTTGACTGTTGAATAGTCTCTGTTTGTTTTAATATTAGGTTGCGGAAAAACGAGGTGGTAAAAAAATGTATTTTAATTTCGAAATAAATTCGCTCTCCGTTAAATTCATCAGAGAACAATACAAAAGTACGTTTGTATGCACGAGCGTACTGTCCTACGAACATATTGCCACTCCCGTATATCCCCCAGGCGGTTGGCAGAGGGGTGTGATTCTAATGCTACGATACGCAGGCATTGCCTGATTTTGGAAAATTAGATCTTTTTATTTCCTTCCCTAAATTCTATTATTTAGTGCTAGTTTTCCAACGATTACTTCTAATTGAACTAAAAATTTAATTTGTTTTAAAATCAAACATCATTATCATCATATGTTTACTCCCGTCTATTGCTGGACATACATAGGCCTCTCCAATGACACGCCACTGAGTTCTTCGATCTTCAGCTCTTCCCATCCAACCACTGACAGAAAAAGTAATAAATTTGGAATATAGTAAATTCTTTTACTTTTTTTTTGGTTTTGGGATAAATGTACATCAATTAGTTTTACTCCTATAACCTCCAAGCGATTTAGTGCACGTCACATTAGTAACAGAGTGAACAAAAAAAATTAAAAGTATTTTACACATTTTCTATTCATTATTATAAAAAAAATTCATACAAACTTTACTGGTACTGGTTTTTTTAGATGATTTAATTTTATTTGGTATATGTATATATAAATTGAAACTATTACGACGTCACGAAGACTTTAAACTAAGATTCAAAGCTTCTAAAGACCTCAATTTTTGCACTTAGTTACTAAATCAAGTTTTTGTTCCACGTTCTAAGCCAGCGGTACTCAACATTACATTATCCGGTTTTTTTTCAAGCATTAAATATTTCACTGCCGATGCATAACTTTATTTTAATGCTCTTATACAATAATTACAAGGCAACGAAATTGCACAGAGATGTCTAATTTAAACCTAATCCTTTAGATACATACATATGTCTGTGAGTTATCACAATGTATCGATTTCCTAAGAATTTGAGCAATTCTCATTGAATTATTTTAAAACAGATATACCTCAGGACATTTGCAAACTACAACAAAATGCTACTAATATAATTTTTTACAGATATGAACTATAAATAAAATTGAAGTTTAGTTTTCGTTTTCATTTATAAGTGCATTGTGATTTGAGAATCACTGATATATGTACATTGACGGTAGCAGAGATGAAAGCTAAAAGCGGAAATTTATCATATTCTCCTATTATTCTGGAATAAAATAGGTAGAAAGACGGATCTAACCGGATTGACAAGCTCTAAGTGATTTCCATCATAGTGCTCGGCTTAGTCGCGCAACTATAAGTGGATATAAAAAACGTTTTTCAAGTTTATGAGTGCATGGCTTACCCTTTATTCCTTAGTGGGACGTATGTACAACGTAACAGAGTCATTGGGGGTTTGTTCAACACTCTGCCTACCGTAGTATAACCGTAAAGTTGTGTTGTCTAAATTTTCATACTTGATTTTATTAAGAAGAAAATGTCAAATGAGCAGGTATTATTTACTAGTGGTCATTGCAATCCTTGCACTAATCCAATGACTTGAATTCTGGAATAGCGCTATGCCCGTTAGTAAGGTCGGTTAATATTTGTTCATAAAAAGTTAGTAATTATTAATTGGTGTTCGCAATGGGACGGGTAACACACGACTACATTCGTCCAGCTACTGTATATGGTATATGGTATGAGAGTAGCTAGTATTAGTCAATTAGTTGAATTTTAGAAGTTGATTACAAAAGCGTCGACTGTACCTAGTGAATTGTATACCTTCTTCGTTCTACCTCTTACAAATATAATTATTAATAAATTGAAAGAATAATTAATTAATAAATTATTAATTAATATTCGAGTGTTGTGGCACACAGTGGGAAAGGTCTATGTCCAGCAGTGGAACGGAAAAGGCTGACTTGATGATGATAATGATAAGTATGTATTCTACATATGGGTTATATATATACATATAACATATATGTATATATATATAGAATTTACTCAAGTTATTAATAAAGTTATGTGTTTATATAAATACACATACATACACATATATCCACACGTTTACACACTTACATGTGAGTGTACATATACTACACGTATTTTTGGATTACATAAAAGTATAACTTATCATAGAACAAAAGTGAAATGTACTTATGATTCACATTGAAAAATGCTTAATCAACAAATAAAAATTCAATGTGAAACTTAAATACGGGTACTCATACACGTGTTCTAGTTCACTCGTTGTTTGAACATTTTGTGGTTAAAAGAAAGAGGAAAAGCGGCGCTACGAAGCTACGATGTTCTGTAGAAGCGTAGCGGTGCATTTGTTTACAGGCTAACAGGCATATTTAAACAAATGCAACTCGGACTTCATAACTCGTTTTACTTGGGTGCATTTTCCATTATTTGTATATAAGTTTGACTACGAAGTGTAAATGTATAATTATACCGAGTATGTAATTTCATTGAAATGTAACGTTCGTAATTTAAAATGTTAGTTCACGGTCGAGTTGGTCGAGGGGCTGCCTTGTTGACCGAGTTGCAAACGCGACTGTTGAGCGAGAGTGCCTGGTTCGATTCCCGGGGTGATTGCTTTTGGATTTTTCTAACTTCGATTTTCTCGTCTGATTTCATAGTGGATTTGGATTTGTGTTTTGACAACAGTCTTACCAACTATGTCATAGTGGGACGTAGTTGGCGGATGTGGGATTGTATTGCACTACTCTGCTTACCCTTTCGGGAATTACAGTACCTACTAAAAAACGACTAGAAAATCCAAGTTCGAAAAATCTAAGAATACTTGACTCTGGATTCGAACCCAGAAACTCTCGATCAGCAATCGCGATTGCAGCCACTCGACCAACGAGGCAAGCAAAAATTATTTTCCTTCCAAATATACAAGTATATTGCTCCGCTGTCAAATAACCATAGTTCGAATGTAGCCACTTTACTATCAGTCTGCTATATGTCGTTGTTCCCACATATTCCAATTATGAGAAATCAACACACCTATTATTTTATTCATTTAATTCGGGAAACAAACATTAATTGGAAAACAAAAGAAATAAACTAAGTATACTGTACAAAATTAGCAAAGCAGCACAAACAAAAAGTAAATTAAAGCCGCAATCGCTACTTGATTTGTTGTGTTTATACATTTTTGATTAAGTAATAGAAATTGAAAAGTCAACGGCTAGCATAGCGGTCGTATGGAATTCAGCGAGCCAGCGCACCGTATTCCTATGGGGCGCGTGCGGCGTACCGAGTCATGTGGCGGTACGCAATTATTGGTTCGTACTCTGTTTGGTACTCTATATTAAAAACAACTCCCCTATCGTTCACCCCATCCAGGCTTTGTTATTGTTGCCAATAACCTCGGGATAAATTGTAACAAAGTGGCTTTTTAAACATTATTCTTTTATTCATTTGTACATTTAATACAAAATGGACAATAAGCATAGGATTGTTAAACCAACTCTGTCGTGTTATTAAAGATATTTTTTTTTATGGGCAGATGAATTTAGACGCATTAGGAGTCTACACCGATATTAATATCGATAAAAGATAAACACATTTATTACGAAAACATTACAGCGAGAATGTGTACATTCCAAACCTTTTTTTTTATCTAATTACATTTCAATAATATCCTATTTAAAAACAAATACTACTTCTTTACCGAATCTTTTTCACGTCCAAGTTTTATGTTGAACACCGTTGAACGGATTAAAAATGTTTGTTAAAATTATCCCTTACAAAGAGAACAAAATCCGAATCGGATTTGTATAGAATAATCTTCGACGTTAGGACGAAAAATAAATTTTAGTCCGAATTGAAATGTAAAAATTTTTTAAAGCTTCGTATTTCATGACACAGGACCAGTAAAAATGTTAGCTGCTGTGCCCTTTACTTGACAATGGTGTTATAATGACATCGCACTATGCACAAAGACAGTTGTCGCGGCTTACGTTCGTCCCTTGCGTTTCGAATCAATCGGTCCGCATAATAAATCTTTGAGTTCAAGAAAGGCTGTTCCCACATTTTATTTTCGAGTACTTAAACAATGAAAGCCTTCGACGCTAGCCTTCTGTCACAGAATGGAATTTTTGGAGCGTACCCACTCCGGTATTCAACCAACAGTTGAGGTTTACGCTTATTATATTTGTTTATCCATGACATCCTTATCTATAAGAGTCTATAGTTATAGGTTCACAAAAACTAAAATGTTAAGACAGTTTTTTGCAAAAAGAACACAAAATACATATGAATATATTTCTACTTTCAGATATTAATACGTGTAAGGTAATTTAAAAGTAAGGTCTTTCAGATTAAACTTCGAAACAGAAATAATATTTCTACATTATCTGTGCAGTAAGGCAAAATATCGATATTTAGTCAAAACAAATCCTTTTTTTGATTAATTGCTCAACAAACTACGCAAAACTAGCTATAAAACCGTGTAAACCTTTATGCAACTGAAAGCTACCTTTATAGGGTTGACGTATTGTATATTTTATTAATATAGTCCTATTATTAAATTAATATTTAATCGTGTTGCATAAATGAATTTAAAAAATTAACGCATAGATTGCAAATAGTAATTGTGTAGGCGGAAGGTGGGACCTCAATTGCGCAGGCATCATGCGCAGTGTCGTGGGGTTTTTGGTATAAATACGAAGGAGAAGAGGGCCGCACCATCGTTTGGGGGAAATAGTCCGCTGGTTCACGCCAACAGTCGGACTACCGCGCGGCGTACATACTTTCCAACAATTAGAGTCAGTGCTTTCTCATTTATTTTCACAAAAACTTTTCTCAAGTGCTAACTTCCATTTTTAATATTACACTTTGATTATTTTGTAATTTTCAATTAATTATTAATCGCATATTTTCTCTCTTACAGTTGAGATTTCGATATAAATTGTGAAATGTGCTATTAATGCCGCTGGTAAGTAACTTTTTTGTTACATTTTAAGAGAACGATAATCATGAATTTTCACCTGTACAATATGAATAAAAGTTGTCTTGGAAAAGCCTTTAAAGTCTTTTTTGCATGTACTGTTGCTTAGTTGCGTTGAAGTTCTGAAAGTTATTAGGTGCCAACGTCGCTGTGAGCTGCGAAGTCGCAAAATTAAGTTTAGATGTCGGCGATCTTGGTAAAATCTCGCTTACATCGGAAAGTGGTTCATTAACTTCAATGATGTATATAAATACTATATAAATTATACGGACATTAGAGTGTTAATATTTTGGTCTAAATTCATATTTTTATACATAAAAATTAACAACTTATATTTTATTAGCAAGACTTTAATTTTTCGACTTATTTGGTGTTATTCATACAATAACTATTAATAATATTAATATTTGTCTCCCAAAAAAATTACCACAGTGAAATAAATTATCATTATTAATAATGTTATAATTTCATTACTGAATACGTGTGCTTTATAAAAATAAGGGTAGAGTCATTGTCTACCACGCTGACCCGGTCTTGATGAGTATACGAGTATTTAACGCGCAATTAAGCGTTATGTAAGATTCTAAGCTTTATAGATTTCATCATAGTGTTTTCCTTTACTTTCGCAACAATATTATATTTAATCTTACAAACTAACATCACATAGCAAAGAAACGTTCATGCCGAATTTGAATCCTAGAGCGCTAGTGTGAGACCAATCTATAAAACGTTAGACAACCGCTTTTTAATGATGGAAATATTTACAACGACGATTATATTTACAACAATTAGATTTACCATTGTTAACTTGGACGTGTGCTAAAATTTAAAGTTTCGTTTAATTTCAAATTATTCCAATTCTATTTTAATTATATTATACATATGTAGGTTGCAAATCCAGCGCCTTTGATTTGAATTTACATGAAAAAAACTCGTCAACTACGTTAATGAATATAAATCAAACAAAAATTAATTGTAATCTTCAGATATCAGTTAATTGTATATATTTTTAATGTTATATATTTGGAGATATAAATTCTAGTACATAAGGCGAACCCTAACATAACTTAATGGGGCCATTTCATCATACTATATACCCTTAAAGTATATATTTGTGCTTTTCAAGATGATACGCTAAGAAAATAAAAAATAATCTGTGTTAAAAGCAACAATAAACAAATTTTCAAAAGGTATAAAGTAATGTACTATTTTTATTTATTTCAGCAACCTTCAAATCTTAGAGATAAAACTCTATTGAACACAAAATAATATTTTTCACCTTAAGTCTTTCACTTTGTAACAAAATCATTTACATTTGAATATGAAAAAGATTATCTAAATAATTTATTTATAGATAGATGTAAAAGAGATATTTGAGAAAGATTAACAGTTCGAGTGAATTTTGTAAGAAAATAAAATAAAAGGATTCTGCGGTACGGAAACAAATAAGCTACAAAGTGTAACATTCAATTTTATAAAAAGGAAACGTTAAATTTTCATAACACTTGAAAATAAAATGTTTAGATTCTTTCCGCGATTCTTGTGAAGTTATAGGAAATCACAGCTACGGGACAAAGCTATACCTGTCGTTGGTAGCGTGGAGTCAAACGATTTTGTATTTTTAATGTGTTACTACATATTTGTTAGAAAAATATTTGTACTGCATTTTATTTAAATTATTTAAAACTTGCTTTTATATCATAACATATAATATGACGCCTGTAATCAACGGAGAGATAGACAGAGGAGTGTACTTCACTCCCAAGGCTTACCAATTACGTTATGCGTCCTGCCACGGAATAGGTGGTGAGCCTATTGCCTAGAGCGCCTAGAGTTTCAGGTCAGAAAAATTTCATAGTACCTAACCCGGGAATCGAAACCACGACCCCTTGATCCTCTCGACCCTCTTAAGTCACAATAAGAAAATAAAAATAAAAAATTGTCATAATAATATATGTTTTACATGTAGGAAATGAATTACTACCTATATGATTTTTACATTCAATGTAAATGATTATTGAAAGTTGGTAATGTTTCCATTCCATTTCCGTTTAAACCCTGCTTATTCAGAAATATTACCTTTTTTGTACCGGAGGGCTTGGCTTCAGGACTCCGGGGCATGCAACGCAAAAGCCCTGCAGTTCAAAACAAAAATCAAAATATTTAAAGTATACAACATCGCGGTTGTTCAGAATATTTATAATGTTTGCAAGTATTAAATTGCGAGGCTTGTAGTTTTGCCGCGATCGCGGTGTGTTAACGATGTGTTAGGGTAAGCTAGCAAGTGTATTTGGGCTCTGGATGATCATATCTAAGAGGACTATTTACACAGATTGTTTTCGTTATTCGGACGATACGATAATCCCGTAGTTTGACTGGGTTGCTGCACTTCGACGATATACATTTTATCTGCGTACATGATGGACTATCGAATGAATCGTCTCTTTTCACACAGTTACGTATAAAATAGACTGCCGCATTGGTCGAGTGGTTGTAAGCGCGATTGTCGAGCGAGAAGTCCTGGATTTAGTCCCCTGGTAGGATACTAACAGGTTTTTCTAATTTGAAAGTTCCAGTAGTATCTTGGAGTCTGGAAATGTGCTCTGTGTATGACAGTAAGCTTATCCCCTATTTAATAACGAGGCGGAAACGTAACTGTTGAAATGCGGCGAATTAGAGGCTGTTACGTTTTTTATGTTATGTATAAAATAATTCTATACTGTCTATAACAACACATTTAAGCATTCACACACAAGCAGCAGATACAAATACACATCTCTATCCTCATGCGCCATAGTATACATATGTAAGTACATTCATATTATATGTAAGAACACATACACACACACATGAATAGACACTCATACAATTACACACACGCAGTCACATAGACGTGAACTCGCAATCACAACAACACACACAAACACACACACAAACACACACACATACAAACACACACACACACACACACACACAAACACACACTTTTGTTTCGCCACACCAGATAATACATATAATAATTTATAACATTGTTATATTATGTTAACTCATTTAGATACTAAAATTATTTTCCGAATCACTAATAACATATTATATAATTTAATTACGCATACAACTTACATATACGAGTAAATCCAATGTCGATAACACACTTATGCAAACACATATGCGCACAATTTGTTTCAGTGTTATCTATGGAATAATTCACAGGCATTCAATTAAAAACTGCCAGATAGAAGCGTAGTGAAAATGTAAGGTACGTTTTGCACAATTAATTTTGTGTTGCGTGAACTGAACAAGTGTCAAGTGTAGGCAGTTTCATATCGACACACCGCGTTGCGTTTAAATCAATAGCATACACCTATAATACAATTATACGATTTAGCAATAGCAAACGACGTTAAGTAATCAATTTAACGTACCAATCTATTATGTAAATTGAATCGGAATTAGTCTATGAATTCTATGGCCGTTATTGTCTAGAAATTACAGGTAGCACGAAAGGATGCACTTCTTGATTCGTGAATATTTCTTGCACTGTTCAATCTTCGGTAAAATCACTTTCAAATTTTTATTTTCGACGGTATCGCTGCATTCCTTTTAGGGTATCCAATGTTACAATTCAGGGATACAGTAAAGAAATTCTTAAATACGATTATTAGGGTTCGGCTTAAGCTGGTCCTTTATTCAGCGTTGGATATTCATGACAGTATGCTAACTTTCTGTCTAACGCATTAAAGGAATTCGTATAGTGCGCTTTATTGATTAAAAACTTCGTAATTTCTCTCCGCCTATTGAAAAAAATTAAAAAAGAAGAAATCTAAGGTCTGTGAAGTCTGCCGCCGCACTTGGCCAGTGTGGCAGACTATTTCCTTAACCCTCTTAATAGAGAGGAGAACCATACTCGTATACAAACAGTGGCATGATAAATGGGTGGATTATTATTATTATTTTTTATACTTACCTACTAAAGAATATCTTATCACGGGACAACATGGCCCGAACGATTAAATCGATTTCAATATACTTGGAAATGTTCGACGCATTTTTTTGTTGTTGCTTAAAACTGGTTAGATTTTTAAATTGATCGTAGGATCGTTCAAAAGTTATCACAAAAATATTTTTTTATTTTTTTATTTTATCTTGCATATTTCTGAAAATGTACTGAACCGAATTAATTTAAATGCTGTCAACCGTGTTCCGATCGGTAAACCCGTTCAAAAACAATGAAAGGTTTACATATATGTACACACAATATACATTCATACAGACGTAGGAACGTAATTGTAAAAATAGTCAGAATAGCTCCATAGGCCCTCAAAACGTGAAAAACTGGCAAATCTTCGATTTTTGAAATTTGGTGTGAAAGAAATAACTTCCCAATTTTTGAATATTTTGGATTTTCGTAGGTGGAACTTTAAAAAAGTAGCGATACCTGTTTGCACGTTCAGCCTGTCTATTACCGGCAGGCTCGGTGAAAGGCGACGGAAAAAAGTCGTTTCAAAGGTTAACTTTGAACAGTAAATTTAACCTATGGAAGGAATATTGATAGCTACACATTTCGTTCCATAACTACGCTTATATTGAATAATTTACAGTTTCGACACTGTTATAGGTACCTTTGAGACTACCGATCGACAATCGATCGATTTGCAACCGTCTCATTTGTCAATAGGCAACTTGCGTGTTTGTTAAGCGGTTCGATAACAGAATGTACCTCGACTTCGAAGTGAGCAGACGGTAGAGCTGCAAACGTTCTTGTGGACATTCGGTGTAAGAAAGTCTGTGATTTATAACATATAATAATAACAATAATAGTAATAATATCCCGGGAAATTTTCCCACACGACCATCTGATACCAAAAGTAAGCATTAAGACAGCTTGCATTATGGTGACTAAACGGCTGATGAACTATACGAGTTTACATAGAAATATGTAGACAATTTTAAAGATATTTTTTTACATTCAGACAGGAAAAATATTTGTGCCCATCAGCCAAAATTTATCCTGGGCGGGAATCGAACTCTTGACCCTTGGGTCAGCAGTCAGCAGTTAGTCCACCGGATCCACGGGCCAGTCAATAAATATGTACAAGAAACATGGAAGACTGGGGAATGTATTACATACTCGTACATACATACATAGTGTATTCTAGAACCATCGCTTAATCATAATATGATATTTGTCAATGGGAAACACAGGTTTCCCGGCTCACAAATATGATGAACCAACAACCTCAAGGTTATAGCACTACCGAAATATATTTGGATGATACACTTGTCACACAGAGGATAGTATAAATTGAAGCGATAAACGTCTCTCTCGGCCTTTTCATCATTCCATTGTTGTATTACGGGTTACTCCGAAAGAGAGGGTTAAGGCCATCTTGCGTATATTTTGTTAATATTCCATGAATTATCTGGTGAAATCTTGTCGTTCAATAAATAAGGCTGTTCTGTGCTCTGTCCTGTCTGGCTACCCCATCAAGGAACTGACGTGTCGGTATAGTAATGAATTATAAAGATAGATTACTTCTAATTGTTTATGGAGTTTCTTTCGCCGCTTCTTCTCCATAGCGAGGTATCTTCCGAAGCGGTGGTAGTTTCATTTTGACG
>DWME01001083.1:0-27118 GCA_018244795.1 Parelbella ahira ahira
ATTATGATATGCTAATGCATGGAAAATAAACGCCAACATAACCACCTCACTATTGATATTTGCTCGAGTGTGCAAATGTTTGATCAAACGTTGGTTATTTCAATTTATAACATATTCTTGTAAAACTTCTCATGTGGTGTAAACAATAAAGAGCTTTTTTTCGATCCATATCAATATGTAGGCATAATGGTTCTTTTTCTAAAAGGAGGAAGTATAGAAAGAGCAAGCAATAGTCTCAAGTGACTACTCACTCTCGTAGACACATTTGATCAACGCTTTGTAGGACCATAGGAATATTACTGATTTTTTTGAAACTAGATGTAGTTTTCACCTTATAGCGAATTAGTCACTATTACTATAGTTTGTCACCTTCTTCGCATGGTGGCGTGCTGGTCACTCTCCGCTTTAAGTCGTTCAAGATATTCTAAAAGGACTTGTAGAATGTCCAACCTACTTTGTAATATTTATTTACTATCTATTATGTATGACATTTATTTTATTTGCCAATCTACACACTTAACAGGTAGGTATTCAAACACACAATGAGATATAACATTTCGACTTTTGATATTAAGCGTAAGTTTATGGACACCAGCGATAACTGAAAAAGAAGGAAGTTTTGATATAAAATCGTCGAGGTCGATAAATATTAACAGAGAATTAATACAAGGTACTAGTATTTACACGCGATTTCGTCGCGTAGAATAACTTTTCCACAAAGAATCAAAAAAATATATGGGAAAAAAAGTAGCCTTTGTTCATCCCAAGACCCTCAAGTATCTCTATATGACAGACAGACATACAGAGCTACTTTCGCATTTATAATATAAGTATGGATTCATTCACTTGTAATGAATTGAGCCGAGTGTAATACTCTCTTTTAGGTAACGGCTATGTGAGTATAAACAGTTCTAATACTTGCCAAACATTTGTCCCAAGTGGGACCAAACATCACAAACACAAGTGCAGAATGCTAGCATTCAGTGACTGCTCGACACGGGGGTAATTGATACGGCCTTAGTAGAGCCGATACACACCGTGGTGAACACATTGTTCTCCCAGTGAGGAGCCGGCTTAAGCCTGATCAATAGTGTGTAGGGTTGAGGAGATATCACACTTGTGCGACCCAGACACGTTGCACTTAATGCCATGAACATACGCGTATACCTAATATACATGTTAATAAAGTTTCTTTGTTGCTCGTACCAAGCGTATCAGCATTCTAAAAGAAGACATGTGACACGTGAAACAGTCTGTAGTCTTCGTAGTGCAAGAAAACATCCGTTCACGTATAATAAAGTACAAGTATATTTCCAATTTTATCCATATTGTCACGCCTGTTTCCCATAAGGGTGTATAAAGACAAGATTCCCACCGGCAACAATCCAGTTATCTTACGCTGCACTTAAATTCATTAAAGTCATCGAACATGCGTTGATGCTTCCAATTTCAGTTACGTAAATATTGGCGCAATGGTTGCAGCAATCATGTCTCGGCGCTAATCGCGCGGCGTCTAATTAACATTCACCTGCATACCATTGTGTGTGTATAAACTAGAATATTGTCGATTAGCAGTTGGTAGGTCATGCTCCTACCCGTAACATGGGTTACAAATACGAGGTCAGTTTTAAATTTTTATGCACAGGAGAGTTTTTCATTAAAGGTTAATTATTTGACTAAATATTCAATAATTTCTAAATTTTAATTTCGCTCGTCTGTGAACTTATACCTGCAGCTTTGTTATATTCCTTTCTCATTATAGACTTCATTGTTACAGTCTCAGTCGGATCTCGGTTATGTATCTAAAACGTTTTATCGTTGGATTCTTTATCTTCCAATCCTATTTTAGAAACGGAAGGTTATTTAATATTCTTTAAAAGTTTAAAACATATCTTTCCAATGAATATTAGCCGGATCAGAAAGTAACAATAATTTTATAATGTATTCAAAAAGTTTTGGCTCCTATATGTTGTTGTTCCAAAAACGATTTTTAAATGGGAAGGGTGATCGCTAGTAATATATTTGTAGACGCGACTCCATTCTTCCAAGCACTTGTTAATCTGTCATTAGTAACTGACAAAAATGGCTTAACTTTGGCAGAGGTCTGCCGATGCATTAAGTTGAGCAGTTATCAACCAGGGCTTTGTATTATTGGGTATGAGATATACAACAAGCAGTTTCTGAGTAATAAATAATGGGTAATGCCTTCGCTAACACTAAGATCATCAGGACGACCAACTTTCTTACGTCGGTTGCCAAGAAAGTTTATAGGTACGCGCATTGTTTCTGCTGGGTAGTCGAGAACAGACAGCATTATTATATACTTCCTAGAGATACCTAGATCATAGAGGGAGATTTTGTTATGAAAGTCTTTTTACAGATACCATAGATACACTCATTATCCACTATTTACTAGATGACTGCCTCGTTGCTCGAGTGGTTGTAGTGGCGACGACTGCCGATCGGGAGGTCATGGGTTCAAATCCAAAGTCGGGTACTATTGGAATTTTCTAATTTAAATTTTCTAGTATTGACTTGGAGTCTGCATCTAATAGAGAATAGTCAACATCATCATTCATCATTATCAGCCTACCCCCGTCCACTGCTGGACATTGCTCTCTCCATTGGCACGCCACTGAGCTCGATCTTCATCTCTTCGCATCCAACCACTGCCAGCCACTTTGCGTATATCGTCACTCCACCTAGCTGAAGGGGGTACTACGCTACGTTTGCCAAGTCGCGGTCTCCACTCCAGAACACGTCTGCTCCAGCGGCTATCGGTTCTGCTACAGATGCGACCAGCCCACTGCCACTTCAGCTTGCCAATCATTTGGGCTATGTCGATCACTTTGGTTCTCTGTCGGATCGCCTCATTTCTGATGCGATCCTTCAGAGAGACGCCCTTTCCAAAGCTCGCTGAGCGACTTTAAATCGGTGGACCAGTCGCACCGTCAGTGTCCACATCTCGGCTCCGTAGGTCATGACAGGTAGGACGCACTCATTGAAGACTTTTGTCTTCAGGCTAGAATAGGTGGTGAGCCTATTCTCTTACACTGAGCACAGATCCAGACTCCGAGCCAGTACTATAAATTTCTACTAAAACATCGAAATATGAAAATTACAACAGTGTCTGACCCGGGAATCGAATATAAGACCCCTCGAATACGTTTGTGCTTGCAACCAGTAGACCGACGAGGCAGCCTAGTTACTCGTACATTAAACAAGGTACAAGCGAATACCAAAATGATTTCTAGGCTACAGTTTTGCTTAATTTTAAAGTTTAATACTGGCTAAAGCACGAGTCCAGCTTTTGGTATCTCATAAATAGAGTAAGAGTCCCTTATGAGGTGTTATCAAATTCACGAGCCCTGAGATTATATTTAGTTCTGTTATAGTTTTGATAAGGGTAACAGAAAGGTGTTACGAATTTACGATTAGTGACACCTACAAGTTTAATTTCTGGCTTTGTTTTCAACTTGTTTAAATATTTCCGTCTTTATGCACTGAAGCAGGAGGCCTGCATGGTTCTATGTTTGTGACGCAACGCACTAAGGCCTATTATACTCGATACATATAATCGCTGCATCCTATTAGGCTCGGTACACATTATGAAATTGTAAACCGTAATCCAATGCCGAGCCAACAGAGCATAGGGTTAGTTGGCAAATAGCTGACATAAGTTAGATTGTACACAATATTTTAACATTTTCTTTTTAATTATTTTAAATGCTGATATTTGACATTAGCCATAATAAGGTTGAACCACCCTCACAAACAATGGTTGAATAATTGTATATGTGATAGTAAAATGCCTTTGATTGAATGCGAATGAAATTGGACAGCCTCGTTGGTCGAGCGGTTGCAAGCGCGACTACCGATCGGGAGGTCCTAGGTTCAAATCCCGGGTCGGGGTAATATGTAATTATTATTCTAAATTAGAATTTCTAGTAGTGACTCGATCTGTGCCCGGATCTGTGCCCGGTGTATGGCAATAGGCTCACCACCTATTCCGTGGGATTTAAACGTAACTGGTGAAGTGAAAAGCGGAAAAGTGTTCATCGATCTGCCTACCCTTTCGGGGATTACAGGTGTGATATTACTATGGTAGAATACTCTTCTTACAATGAAGGGAATGAAATAGGAAGAAGGTTGAAATAGGGTGGTGCTAAAAAACAAAACAAAAACAGACCCATCCTAAAAACATCTCATAGCCAAAGGTAATCCGACCCAAAATTCTAAATGAGAATAATTTGGGATACACATTAGACATTACGCGCCGTCCTATTTCAAACGAAACCTGAAACAAAATTAAATGAGGTGTATGTTACATCATAATTCCGAAACGTCGACAGAGACATTCACTTAATGGGGGATCAGGCTATCCTTTTATACCGGAACCGATGGCAAAAATGGAAATATGAGTTCCCATAACATTTCATTGTTGGTAACAAATGTGGACGCGGCTGGCTCGGCTGCGGTCAAAGGGTTTCTACTTTGCGAATCCCTTCGACGATTTGTTATTACGTCATAGCTTGATTAGCAGCAATGTGCATTAAGCATAATTATCATTGTTTTTAGCTTCGTAATATAACTAGATGAAATGGTTTGCTTTTAATTCTATTGTAATAAATTAGGTCCAGATCTACAAAGGGGTTCCCAAATGTTACTGTGTTAGAGCGCTTGTACATAATTATTCTCGTACACCGACATTGGACTACCCTTTGTTACGGTTCATTATTTTTGTCATAACAAAAGCAGCTGCATATACTACCGCTATCTATTTTATTTATAAAAAGGCTGTACTCGAATATACTTTGATTAAATTTTTATTATTGTTATATCGCTATGGCAGGTGCCCCCTATGGTGTAAGCAGAGAGCAACGAGTGCTATATTATATCCTTACAGAGCTGACAGATCTTTTTTACATTCACCACTAACACCATACACACACTCATAATATAGTAATTAAACCTTTTTCAAACTTTCATTTGATGATCATAGCCACAAAAAAAAACAATAAAACATAATTAATCAAAAATGTCTTTTTTCCGAGAAGTGCCTTCGTTATTGCTACAGGTGTAGGAAATTTTTTACTGCAACGATTTTTTTATTACCAAGAATACAACATTTTATCCTTTTAAGAACTCAACTTATACAATATAAACGTGTTCCTTATATTTATCTGTTAATTATCTGTTAATTTTGCTTATAAACTACTTCGTACATAAATATTAATCAGAAAGATCCAACTCTTTATTCGTGTATTCGTATTCGGTCCGCTTTCACGATTACCCTATTATTATAGAATAATAAATGCTTATGATTATAATTCCGTTGTGTAGCTCAATAAGAAAAGGTAATTTATATCCTATGTTGAAATAATCGTTAGCAGGAATTTGTCAAGTTTGCGCTATTCAATTTCCTTTACGAGTATACTGAGAAACCGAGATAGACAAGGATACTAGAGATCCAATTAAATTGAGATAGGAAGTTTGACAAAGTAATGTAAAGGAGACAATTAAAGCTCTTGAAAACTACCGAAAGGACACTCAATTACAAAACAATTCATGTTCCGAGCAAACTACCGTCCGTCTTGAAGAACGTCAATTAATCTGTATAATTCTTGACCCAGATTAATTACGTCAATACTACCAAAATGTATATTTGTACCTACGGTTCTGTTGCTTCGAAAAAAATCCACATGAAAAGATATATTAATATTACATACATACATCATGACTGCCTTGTTATTTGAGTGGTTGCGAGCGCGACTTCTGCCCAAGAGTTCGTGTAGTTCACGTTAATGTTCATGAGTTCGATCTCCGGGTCGGATACTATTAGGTTTTTTGACTTGAAATTTCCAGTAGCAACTCAACAGGCTCATCCCTTATTCTATGAGACGCTATTAATACAAGTTTAATCGTATTTTAGACTAACAATAAAATAAATGTATGAATGTATAATACTAATAAAAAGTTACTTTACGTCTCTTTTAAGACAACTTACTACTGAAACGAAATGATGATAGCTCCTTTGTAGCAGAAGACATCGATAAACTCCAACGGGGCTCCGAATATAATTTTGTTATAATGCCGACATAAAATTCCACTTTGTCTTGTCCTAACATTGATTGATGGACGCGGGGCCCTCTCGCGCACATTATGTTCAATGTTCCAAAATTATGCGTTGCTTATTATTATTGTAATGGACATTTTTCAAAATTACCATATCAAAATTGACAGACCAGCAGAAAAAATTGAAATCGAATAAAAGGAATGCATCATGCTTTATGTGTGTCATTTGTTCAACGAATAGTACTTGGTATTTATTATAATATATATTTATACTTTGTATCGGAGCAAGTTGTACGGAAGTATGCACAGATTTATAAGCAATGATACCATTACCGTATTGCTTCACCTCAGCGCAATGCTTTTGTAATGCTGTGCCCTCTCTCTTGCAGCCCTCTGTTTGGACAGATTTCCCTTTAAATCTCCAGAGATATATAAGGTATATATGCTGAATTATTAAAATACATTTGTCTAGAAAACGATTATAATCGATGTTTTGCTCTAAATTGACTTTCATATGGGCTGACTAATAGGAAATAGTTCTAGACATTACATACGCATTTCTTGAAAACTATTCATCTATAAGTAAAATAATAAATAAACCGAATATTTAAATTCTGTATACGAAAAGCCGTACGTCATAGAAATCTCCGTATTTTCTAAGGTGTGTGAAGTGTGTCAACAGCACCTGGTCAGCGTGGGAAACTAGGGCCTTAAACCTTCTCATTCTAAGAGAAGACCCGTTTCCAACGGCGGAGCGATAGAAGAATTGTTAATGAATAAACAAAATGTGTGAAGTATTACCAAACGCATGAAGTTTAACAAAATACACACAATTCTTGTGTAATGTAAGTGTAACACACACCCGACGTAAGCTGCACTAACTAGTATCACAAAGAACAGTTTACCGACTACTGTCTCTCGCTACGTATTATGAATTGTCACATATAATTGATTCTACTTAAGAGCACTTATGCGGTGCTCGAACAAACGATTATTGTCGTCAAATATATTGCAGAGTACTCGTGTCTCATTAGTGGGGATTATGACGAACTATTCCGAGACACAAGACACCGTACACCTACAAACGCAGCTTAGGATTCTCTCGGGGCAGCGTTATTGCTAACGTCTATTTCTATCGTGAAACCCTCATTACTAAAAGTTTTTTCATGTATAGGCTCCTAATCTTAGGAATAGTAACGCGTCTATGCTCATCTGCGATCAACATAAACACTAACCAATATTACCTGTATTATACAGGCATGTACTGTTTGTGCTAACTTATGAATAACTACTGTGAGTAATGTTAATATTAATTAATTATTAGTATTCCTACTAATAATACTCATAATATGAACTGATTAATAACCATTATTAACAGACCTAAACGACACCAACGATCATATTCGAGGCCTGCTGCAGAATTCCTCGGGCAACAGCGACTCCTTGTAATTACTGGTCGCACGCACACACAGCCACTGAGTAATTAAACTTATTTCGCCACAGTGTCCATCCACTTACTACTACGTCATCATATAGATGTAGTTCATTATCATCATTATTGATCCTTTTAGCGTTCTGGTCCTGGGCTTTCCGCACCCAGCAACTTCCCGCTATCTTCTTCAGATCGTCAGACCACCTGGTACGCTCCTTTTAGCGAGACGTGGCCTCCGCTCGATGACAGTAAGCTCTCACTACTCCGCCATTGCGTCGTCATAGCGAAATATCTTTATAACTTTTTCCAGGTATCTTTCGTGGCATAACATTAATGTTTCTATTGGCTCTAACAAGGTGTTCACTACTTTTATGTCACGTCATATTATATTGCACAAACGATTCATCCCCATACGATACTTATGTAATAATAATATCTCGATTAGAATAAAGAATTACAAGCTTTTATTTAACTTGCAATGTATGTACGAGTATGTTAGTCCGGGTGAAATCTTGCAACTGAATTTTAAAGCAGTTATCTTTATCCGATTGAGCTGATATTTGGTCTATACGCTTATTTTGGATGACATTGCATGCTTAGCTATGTGACGTCCTTCTAATTCCAATATGGCGGATCTTCCAAGATGGCGGACTAGTTATTTTTACTGCACTACTACAGTATGGGTATCAAATGAAAAGGCTCGCTGAGGAGAATACAAAAAGTAATACAAGGTAACATCACGCCTGTCATCCCCGAAGGGGTAGGCAGGGGAGTGTAAGACACTCCCACGTTACACCAATTACGTTTAAGGCCCATGGAATAGGTGGTAAGCCTATTGCCATACACCGGGCAAAAATCCAGACTCCGAACCTCTACTAGAAATTCTAAATTAGAAAAATCCAATAGTACCCGACACGGGACTTGAACCCAGGGACTACTAATCGGCAGTCGCGCTTGTAACCACTCGACCAGCGAGGCAGTAATAATAATAAAAGCTTGACGCAAGATTAGCATAATTTATAGGAAATATCTTCTTTCATGGAATTGCTTATAATGAGTATGTCAAGCAATAGTAGTTAGTAGACGGGATATCTCGCGACAATCTTTTATATCATTTAATAAAATTGTGTAATACGAGTATTACCTAAGTTGAATAGTTTCATTTAATTTGAAGTTTATTTTCTTCTTTTTAGGGCAATTAAATAAAAGCTTGTTTTTAAAACGTTCGATTTACCATTAATTTATCACTGTTACGTCTGACGTCTGAAGTCTCCGAAACCGGCGTACGTGGATGAAAAGAGTAATGAGTGTAGAAGATGTCAAGTCTATAAGGACAGAGATATTTAGCTCTCGTTGCTCTATGCCCATACCCAAAGTGACATGGCGTCGCAATATAATAATAATATGATAATATTATTATTGTCCAAAGCGTTACGATAATACCGGATGTTTAAAATCATCATCGGAAACCACTGCAATTGAATTGGTCCAAGTAGGTAGCTGTAATACATGCTGTATTGCTAGCGGCTTTAATAATTAATAATTTATCATTGTCTAAAACCACATATTTATGCACATCTCCAATAATCAGGTCTCATCATATCGGCACGAGAATCGCCGCTAGTTTCCTGAAATCAACCAAAGTGGGGCTAATGTCGTAATGTGCACATTCTGGCAAGTTATTAACTTTAATCTTTGGAAGTTTATCGTAGTCTGATATGATACACTGTGGAGCGTGCGGGTTGCAGAGTTAGCCCCACCGTATCGACATGAGACTTGCCGCCACAGCTAACTGCTCAAAGCCATCTCGCCAGTAATTTCATAATACATACATAATTCAGCTTAGTTTGCAACTTTAATCTTTGAAAGTGGCGTTTCAATAGTGATACATTTCATATTCTAACAACTCACATAGAAAGTTCAGTCCTCTCACGTGGTAGGCAGAGAGTAGTGTGCAAAACATTGTTGTCCCTGCAAACCAGACGTGCTTCTTCTATTTACTCCTCTACTCATATATGAACTCCGGTTTCAGAACTTCTGACTCACCCATCGACTAGTATTAAAATTATTATTAGAAATGTCGTATTAATTACCATTTACCTCATAATTAAAAAAAATTTAAACTGTGTAAAGTCAAAATTTACTTTATATTGACATTTGTTTTTATAGAGGTTGCTAAGAAACTTCGTTGTAAAATATAAACAGTAGCGAACCATTTTAATTTTAAAGAGTAACGTAACAAGATGGCCGCCGTGACGTCACGCCGCAGCGCACTCTTTGTTGCCGCGCCGCGACATATAAATTATTTTTATGCTTCCCCCAGTCCGCGATACCGCGGCACCATACTAGCGTTTTGTCTCTAGTTATTAACTCAATATCATCATCGGAATGTGCATTAGTTTCACAAGTATATTATGTACCTACATATAGCACACATACATAAAATGTTAGAGTGGGCAAACTTTTAAATATTAAGTAACTTTAGCGTTGTAATATTTCATAACGTTAGCAGTGACATTCTGAGCTACAAAATATTACTGAACAGGGTCTCATCGTAGGTGGAACTTGCGTATTTAGCCTTGAGCTTCGTTGCAGTTGTCTCCGAACACGAGCTTTAGCGAACACGTAATGCCAGTTACACTTCATCTTCGTTTTCCAGAAGCAACCATCGCGGGATCAAGAATGTGCGATACAGTAGCAGCTTCCGAAACAATATTATACCCGAAGGAACGGGGAGCACCGACCCCTCCGCCCGCCGCCGCTAACGATACCATTTGCATACGCTGTAACTTGTTACTTATGCTTTTCATAACTGATACTGTTTTACACTAGTTACAATTTGTGTCACCGCTCCAGGACAATCAAGTGAATACTATATCGTCCCATCTTCTAATTTTCACAAGTTCTTTACCACAGAGCAAAAATTCTCAGTATGGTTGCCAGGCTTAATTTTTATTTTACCTTGAACAAAATTCCTGCATATTTCAACCGGGTTCGTTAAGTAATGAGGAAAAAAATCTTAGTTTAATATTCTAAATTGAGATAATATTATTTAATGAATTTGTTATATGGTACAGTGTACGTATATCGCGTTATGCAACAAAAAACATAAGTATCTACACACAGTTTGATGGAACACCAGACTCAGAAACCATAAATAGTTGCCGTTCTATAGTAGCTCGAATTTGGCTTTATATAATAATTAGGTTTTTTTATTCTTTTCTTAGATCATTATCGTCAACCCTACTGTCTTACTGATTAAAGATAATAGTCCGAAAAATGTTTCCTATATTAAGAATCGCACTGTTTAAAACGTTCGTGTAAATATGTATAATATATAATTAATATTAATAAATAATAATTTATGATCACATAGAAAATTTGGTATAAACTGTAGGTAAATTGTATATTAGGTTTGTTATTGTAATAAATGGCACACCAGGCTGTGCTCAAAAGCTAAAATTCTCTTTACATAATAAAGATTTAAAAATATTATAGGTCATTATATTAATATATTATTACCCGTTAGGAAAGGCCTACATCTTGCAGTGGACTTAGACAGACTGATGATAATATATAGGTAAAGAATATTTTAAAATGTTATACAACATTTTGATTTGTCTGTATGGTGATTTGTACTTTCAAATCAAAATCAAACCAAATAGGTATAAAACATTTTTCAATCCTGCGTAGAAAAATATCCAAGGCAGTGTACTTTATACCACCCAAGAAAAATAATAAAGTTCATTCTAGCGATACTTTCAATATCTGCTCTGATCGAAATACGAAAAGATTGGGATTGATAGAAATAACCATACCGATCCCATTTTAACTCATACAAAACGTATAACGCAGTACTCTGATTACACGGCCCGCTGCGTTCCAGAAACTTCCACGCCCCACTCCACTCGGGACAGGGCCTCGCACGCGTCACGTGACATAACGGGATAATACGGGACACGCACTAAACATGGATAGGAGTCACTTTCACAACCCTTTAATCAGATTAATTATTATATATTACGCTCTGATAATTCTACCTTGTAACTTAATGATGTTATGATGTTGTTAGACGGGAGACATAATATGTAAAAGGCGGTATTATCGATAACAAACAAATTCTATGTATCTGTACTGTGCCAACACTCACGATGGCTTAATGCCAGTTGACGGACTTCCGACGCTTTAGGGAAAGCTCTTCCACCGTTCAACCAGTAATTTTAATATTTAAAATGCGAACATTTTATAAACTAAACGGTTCATGCCAAGTTTTGCGCGCCGGAATCCAACAATGCGAGGGTGAGATGTAAAGTACTAGACTATAACTTCTACATTAATTGTAATTATGCTCTTACCTAGACATAAGCGTAATTTATTTTTACATATGAACAAAAGAAAGTAGTATTTATCTATGATCTCGTCTTATGACCAACCTCATCGGCAAGATAGACAAATCCGTCCTGTGATTTTACGCACTGTCGCGTTCCCGAAACTTCCTGACGCGTCCTACTTGATCCTGTATAAGCATAATGTGTTACAAAGTTTTCTTTCTACTTTCCATTATAAGGCACGAATGTTTCTCATGGCGACTGTAAAAATCCTGAACAATACTGTACCATATTGCTCCAGTACGACTTGACAGGTTCTTATGGCCTCTGTGGATTCTAAGAATTTTTATCTAAAAATAACCGTGATTGACTAATAGGTTTGCTCCCCGAAGCACAGAAACAAATGTGAAAATTTGCCCCTATTAACACAATGTCCAAATTCCAACGGAGCTCATTGCTGCTTAACCTCTCATATCGCATCCACTCGTCAACCACTTGAAGGTTACGAGCGCTTCTATAATTGTGATAGAATTATTTGCCCAATCCACATTTTGAATCGGTGGCACCGTCAGCGGCCTTAATTAATCCAGCAGCAACTGAATATCTACTGGCATCATTTTGTCAATCACAATTTAGCATACGAATGAAAATCGATATTCGATAACAGATATTGTGATGCTCACCATCGACGAAGCGCCAACACAATCGCTTCATCGCACTCCCCTCGGGAGCACCGTTTCTAAGATATTAGTATTCATGCACAAGATCCTGGGGAGTTGTTTTTATGCCTAGATGTGTTGACTCTATTGAAATCGGTCTCTTGATTCTCAAACTCTTGTACAGGTATTTTGTTTTCGTTATTTAGATCGTTTATTAAAAAAAAATGAAGTCATGTGGATTAAAGTTACATTATAAAAAAGATATCTCTATCAAACATGCGTCCATTTTCACTGGCAATATTTTGCTTTTGGTATGTGATGTCTTATTCACCCCTGCAAAAGCAGATATTGTCAAGAATATACTATTTCATGGAATTAAATACAGTCATGAATTTTTTATGTGTAATATTAATTTGCATGGGGTAAATTCCCTCGCCTTCGCGCCCTGTCTTCGGCTTGTCGCATCCAGCATCAGCTGCCTGCAGCCTTTCACCTCCCCCAATGGGCGCGATGGCGCTCATTGGGAAGGCCTATGTCCAGCAGTGGACTGAGATAGGCTGATAATGATGATGATGATGAAATTCCCTCGGAGTTCCGACGGATCACTTTATAAACCCTGAATATCTTTGCGGTCTCCGCTTAATCCAGATTTTTCTTGAAATTAGCTGAATCTTCGTAAGGACGTCAATTACACTCGTAATTAAATCGTGAATGACTCGTTGAATAGTATGCAAAAGACAAAAGCACCGGTTCATGATACTACAACTATTCCAATTTAACTTGCCGACCCTTCCGCCCTGCGAATTCCAGAACTTGCTTAACGTTTCTTAATAACTTTATAGGATGAGTTCCAGTCGGGACTTATTTCGGCGCTGAACGATGTATTGTCAACGTTCAAAGCCATCAGAATCTTGGGGCCCGAAGATATCGGATTTTCGATAGCGTGCTCGTGTTTTTGCATTAATTTTACTCTAGCCCAGAATCAATAAAGTATTATTCAATTTTATCGCTACGATTTTTTAAGTTTTGAACATTTCTGCCGTGAAGAATATTGGTGTTTGATTTATCTTGGATGTCATTAAAAAGTGATAAACTTAGACGCTTGGAAAACGAATATTAAGTATCTTGACGACAAAATTAACCATTGTTACATTTTGTTTCCAGGTGACATTTTCGTGAATACCTTGCACAAATGGGTCAGATAATAGCTGAGAAGATATGTCCCACATTCCCGGGTGTGTATAAATAGAGTGAAATAAATGAAGAAAACGAACGTCAGATCTGTAATAATGTTTTGCACTCGGTTCTCCCTGCCTATCCTGTAAGGGATCTGGTATGACAATATAATAGCGTAAAATTTAAGTATTACTTTTTATTTTTCATATTGCCTTTTGTAGAAGCGGTCTGCCACAATGTCTCTGTTTTCTCGACATTGTCTGGGACACTATCTCTTTCATATTATACATATTTTACCATGCCACTATTTATTAAATATCTATGACTAGAAAAATAATCATGATCATCATCAATCCTTTCATCATTCCACTCTTGGACACACGAATAAGTCACCTGAATAAGATGAGTTAAGACTTTAATGTGCCATGTTCGTCTAGTACGGGTTGGCTTCACACCTTTAGAGAACAGTATGGAAGACTCACTTGTGATGGTGGACTCTAAGACAGGTTTTCGCATGATACTTTTCTTCATCGTTACAGCGACCAATATTTAATCTTAAAAAGTACATTTTTAATTAACTATCTTTATAGTAATACAATGTATGGGTGTCGAAACTTGCGGATAAAGTTGTTTAACTGATCATAAGTGCTAGTGCATAGTGCTAAAACATCTACCTAATTAGTTGACAGATTATTCACAAATTTTGTGATTGCGCAGTTAAATCTAAACTTTAACACTTTAGACTTTTTTGAAATTTTCAATTAAATGACAACATTTATACGCCAATTTGAAATAAGTTTTTTGAGGAAAGAATGAACATATAGCAAAAGCTAGATTTAGGCAATAATTTCTTAAGACAATCCGCTTTAAACACTTTTGATAACATTTTAAACTAGATCTGTCAAGTGTGGCAATTTTACCAGACTTGGTTGCCAGCAAGTTTTAAACTTTTGCATCGCATAGGATAAAGTTATGGAGTGTAAAATAAAACGTTCCGGGTTTAAATTCTTCAGGTCTATTCCAATCACTGTTGACAAATATTTTGTTCACATCATATTGCCAAAGCACAATGACTAGAAGAAATAAATCTTAAACAACAAAATCATTTTGGCGGAACCGAAGCCTTAATCATTATTAACTTCCGATGGCGTTCGTAACGACTCGGACGAAAGTTATCCCCGGAATGCCCTCCATTGTGAGTAGATTTAAGTGGGTCCATTCTGGCAGCGACTAGCCATAATCGTCCGGGAACGGTACAATTATTTGAAAGTTAGCAATTAAATTTTATATTTATTGTACCTTTGATAATTTTAAGAAGCCCCAGTATTTTTAATGCATAGAATACCAATCTTCATATTCGGAGCCCAAGCCAACTTCTCTTAGACATGGTACACCCTGCTGTACGACAGACGGTGCTCTGGCGATTGGATGAACTCAGTATAGCACAGTGAACAGACACCGTGTGGACTCGTCGACAAAAGCTTTAGTTGCCGCCGGGCCACAGCTTACGTACTACAAGTAGTGCTCTGAGCGAGAGAATTAGGAATGCTGGCTGCTCGTTTGCTACTTCACATATAAATTGCCTATCAAGTGTAGCTTCAGCTAATACAAGCATATCCTCGAATCTCAACATTGGTCATGGACCCGTCTGCGAACTTGCTCATTATTTAGTTAGATACGGAATTGTCACGACACAATTGTTTTATTTACAAATGTATTAACAATTTGAAACAGATTAACTCTCACACTTGTAAATTGGCTCTCAAAAGTTTTCTACAGATGTTCACTTCGACTTGTGGAATATTAACGCGTCGGAGTGGCTTCAGTTCAGACGCGTCAATAGTTAATAGCGCAGAACGTTACTTTGCGAAATTGTAACGAAATGTACCTCTGTAAACTTTGTAAGAAACTGCTAGTCTGCAACAAATGATCGTACCTTCTATTTGCCTCGACGATGTTCTCTTTGAGCACGATACACATGTGGAATGTATGAATGTAATATATACTTTTATAAGTTGCCTCTGCAAACTGACTATGCGGAAATGAGCGTATAATATACAACATGTACAACACTATTTATAAAATACATGACCACCACTGTCCAACAACCAATCGACCACGGAATAACAATACCAATTTGTCAAAAAAATGTAGGTACATATTATTGTTCTTTTTACATTCTTTCTATACGAGATAAAGAGACAATTTTGCGATCTATATAGGTCTAGTGATGAATGAAAGCTTAACAACGTCGGCAGGAACCACTTAGATTCTCACAAGTCCTCTCATTAAACTCATAAGGCTGCCAGGCCGCGTCTAGATAAGTACGCTCACACATCCAACAAGCACTACATTACAGACATGTTATAAACATGTTCGTATTTCTGTACGCGCCGCCAAGATAACCTAATGAGTGCTAATAACGAGCATAATTAAGTGGAGGGGAGATAAGAGCCGCGAGTGTCTTGAATTATGCATTAAATAAATATACGCGGGGGAATATGGATGTGTTTGATAGATAGAGTTATATTAAAACAAAATTTGCGATGTGTTGATACTAATTGTTATTGTAGTGATAATACTTTTGCGTGTCGAAATATTTTAAGCGGACCAAAAATGTGCAGGAAATAAAAGATAGGAACAAATAGATGAAAAACGGAAAGAGAGCTTAACGTACGATATTAAGCACGAAACTGCTAATAAAAAGACAACAGCAAATTGTCACTCAGCGCATCATTGTCGTCATCACTGACCTTTACGATACTTCCGCTGTTGGTAACTGGTCTCAGAGTAACATGTAAGACTAGTAGGTAACTCCTCTCACAAAGAAAAGGACCAAGGCCAAATTCATTTAATATACTCGTGTTGTTTAATTAAACACCTGAAGCAGTATGCATACAACAATATTCCTCCCTCAGTTATTTGAATGCATATACATAGTTATATGCACTAAGGTAGGAATAGTGAAAAATTTTTAAAAAAACTTGTGTTGTTGTGTACTACACACGATTGTAGGCTTACACTCAATTACATAACTCTTACTTATGGGCGTTACGATTGTATAAACAAATTGGAATTACAGTCATTGCCGCGATAAGCCAATGTACCGTTAGTAACGCTTAGGTATAATTAATTCTGTATATGAGTTGTGAATGTACGAGGTAACTGTATAATCATTTAATTCATATTGTGTTTTAATTAAGTGTATTGCTGTATAATTCCATGATTTACACGGTAGTTTGTATAATAGTTAAATAAATACATATGTGACGTAAGCTTTTCTACGTTAATAACTATTATGCTTTAGGTAGGTATCATGGCATACACCGGGTACAGATACAAACTCCGAGACACTACAAGAAATTTTAAATTAGAATAATCCAACCGGGAACACCCGACCCGGGATTCGAACCCAGCACCTCCCGATCGGCAGTCGCGCTTGCCACCGCTCCACCAACGAGGCAGTCTAGGATTGGTAGGTACTAAACAATTTATATACTTAACCATATCTATTGAAATTATAGTCGTAAGGGCTACAATGATAATTAGTACAATGATATTGATTGAGATTATAAAGAAAAATTTTAAATAAAATGGAATTCAAAATAATTTTATGCCGCGAAAACTGTACAATAAAATAGGTACTATAATTAGCTACGATTGCAGTATATCGCTAAAAACGTTCCAGTTGTTACTTTATAAATCAATTTCCGTGTTACGAATAGACATTTATTAACAAAGTAATCAAGTTGACTGCCACCCTTTACATATTTAATGTGTATTAATTCCATGGAGCTCGATACAAAATTCGCTCCATCGTCGGCTTGCATAACTTAACTCAACCCGCTATGGGGTTTGTGAGGACACCAGCCGTTCCCTCTTTATATGCGGGACATACAAAGAAGATTGAAGAAGTGAGTGTATTATTTTTGTATTATAAAAGCATTCGATAAAAAATAATAACAATAGAACTAGTGAATATATATCTCTAATATAAGCTATCTGATGTTAAGTTCTTATTAAAGTTTATAGACTAAATAACATCTAATCTTTTTTTATGTGCAGTGAGTATGAAACTAGCACCCAGTCATAAGTGGCCGCTGACGCGCCTGCCCACCGCTCTGGAACCGATCTCACCAGATCTTTAGGAATAGGACTGTCGTGTGGGTAGGTTTGGTAAATATAGAAATAGTTGCTAAGTTAACACATAATGATAGGAAACTAAATGACTCTTTTGCACGGAACATGTACATAATTGCCGGACAAACTTTTAGTCGCTTATTTCATTATCTAATATAGGGATGGATATAAAATGTATCCGGCGCACTCGCCACTCGCCGGCCTCGCTTGCCTGCCGGAGAACAATAAACCTGTTTTCATAAATCGCGATTTCACCAACGTTTCACGAAGGAAAATACTGTCACAAAAATTACTTCCAAGTATTCCAAGAGATGCCCACATATTTTTTGCATCATGTTAATATATCACGCTATGATGTTTCCATCATTACCCATCAAAATTAGTGACTGAGTAACCGTCTCGCCGGGACCAAACGTGGGTAGTCCCCCAAGGCGAGCAGAACTCCTTTCATTTAAAACTTTACCTCTCACCTTTTTTCTATTGCGGGACAATGGAAATGAAAACTATTGTTCCAGTATTGAAAAGTTTTCACATTACTATGTAGATACGGTCGCTCCACGGCGACCTTAAACAGATATTGAAATAAGCATTAATATTAAAGAGGCACCTTCAGGTCTTCTTGCTTACTAAATTATATTTTTATTTCGCTGCTTAATTAGAATCAATGTGTATACGTATACAACACCTTTGCTTTGTCTCACTGACGTACCAGTAAATATTAATTCTTTAAAAACCTTCTGCAGTGCGAACCATGATTCAGTAATTAGCATATCGATGCTTCTGGCAACTACAATAGTAAGCGCTGTTTATTTAAGTACGCGTCTAACCGCCGTCTTCTTCATTTCATATAACGTTACCACGAATAAATCCAGACAGATAATGACAGATCCGTGACTTCTCTCGAACCACTCCTACTGTACATGTGCACAGACTGGAGCAGTACAATATGTAGGCATGGAGTGAAATCAACTTAGATTACACGTGTCACAATATTTGTCCAATTTTGTTCCGCCACTTGTGGCGTTTTGACACCTCACTGGACCGTTGTGAGTCATTAAAACCATCATTAATTTTCTGGAGAATGCTGCGAGTAGCAATTCAGAATATATGTACAGTCTATTATAGCACCACGCGAAGTCCCATACGGTATAGACAGAGTGCACCGGATTGCAAATATCTCTGACCTGAGGTGCTTATTCTACATTCTTCACTCTCTTTTCCGTCAAGCCAGTTTCGGAGACTTCGCGGTCATCAGCCAGTATCTCTGTACTCTGCTTACTCAAGTGTCAGTTTCCCGTGGCACCTGCATCCATCGACATTCGCAAATTACAATTCAATTAAAAAAAAAAATCTGCTGTGTAACTTTATATGTAGGTACACATGTAACGGAAAATATTTCTGCAAGGTACATTTAAATCTAATATTCTAATCTAATAACTGATCTATGTTAAAAGTGTCGAGCAATGAAGGCGGCGGATCCGCGCTATGTATCGGATCTCGGAGCGCGCGCCGGGCGTGCAGGGACGTGTCGGTATCGGGCGGAGATAATGCCGCTCGCATCATCATTTGCATATCTTAATTCGTTGCTCGCGGCGTATCGCTTCGACTCTTATAAACAAACGCACTAAACGTTCGGTATTTCCTGTTCAGTTCAAACCGTGCGTATAACGGCCGATACGAAGAGAAGATGGAACTCTGTGAAATTCTATTGGAAAGGCAGCAGTGGCAATAGGTTGATGATGATAATATTGTGTAACGGCTGGTCAAGTAGAAGAACTTTGTATATAGCAACATCTTAACTTTAATGTGTTTAGGTACACGTAAGGGCCAGATTAGTAGAATAAATGCCCCGCAGGTTTAAAGTGCTAGAAATGTACGGAAACAGAAAAATTTGCACACAATTCACCCTTATCAGCTTGTCTCAGTTCATTGCTAAACATAGATTTCCTCAAACTTACCCTGGGCTTGCGGATTGGGGATAGCAAAGTAAGCTTCTGGCACTCACTACGCTATTGCCCCTCAGCAGTCAACGGCTTTAGCTGTGCTTAAGTAAACTGCGCTATACCGCGGTCAGCCGGTTGCCAGAGCCTTGTTTATAGTATAGCAAGGTGCACCACAGCCAGCTGAGGTTGGCTTGGGTTCCGAAAACAGAACTAGGAATCGCTCACACCCCGTTGCATAAATTTATAACATGAATTATAGCTAGTAGGTAAACTAGGGCGGTAGCAGCTAATATTGGCTCTGTAAACATCACGCTCGCACACAAACAGCCCGGAAGACGGTAATTATGGATTAATAATAATTAATAATTCCGGATCGTCTTAATTGATTGCGGTTCCGCGGCTTTTTGCTGCTGTACTCGGAATTATGGAACAGCGTAACAATCTGTTTCGCGTGATTAAAGGGATTTGGATTCACGGCTCTCTATTGAAATAACAAATTACAGGGTTCGTATAGGTACCTATTTATTGACGGATGTTAACTAGAATTTATTTTTTGCTCAGTAAGTTTCAAATGAGTGTACCTACTTATATTTTCCTTGTATGTAGTATTGTTAATGTTGATAAGAATAACGGTAAATAGAGAGTTTGTCGTACTTAATCTTTACTCCTAAAACCTCATCACGGTTAAAATTATGAGATTTATTTACTCGAGGAAATTCTTAATACAGAAGTTCGATTACAACGACAAAAAACTTTTTCCATAGAAACATGTATCAAGTATACATAAAATACATGAAAGATGCATATTAAACCCATCGAGAAGAAATGTTATTTATTAGAAATAAAGAGACAAAACGCATATATCTTGCGTGTATCTGAAAATTCGCGTGGAAAATATCGAAAAATATTCATTCACGCGAGGCACATTATGCTACGGCTTGAATGCATGTCGTTGCCGTCGCGGCGATGCCCGCCGTCTATAAAATTCCAAAATGGAGCAGTAGGAGAAAGCGCGCGCCGTATATTCTGCCAGTGTTGTCCTCCGTACAATGGAAACGCTCTGTGTTAGGAATTTATTCCAGTTTATTACATAGGTTTTATACCCTGTTCCGCATTCTTTACCGCTGCTCGAGTTCGCTTTCCGCGTAATTGGCTTGTTATTTATATTGCCAATTTGAATTCATTACGTAACATCCGACGACCTCATTTCCGACATTTTGAAACGAACCAATGACGTACGTGTATAGGTCCGTTTATTCCTGATTTTGGAGAACATATTGAATGTACGGCGAATGGAAAATAAAACCTGTTTTATCTTGAAGCACAGTGTTTCAGTGCTCAGAGCGCACCTCTACGTAATCAGTTAGAATTTTAGAAATATGATGCAATTAAAATAAATACGCACTACACAAATTGCACGAACTCATTTCAAATTTAGTTATTAAGGATTATTGGATCACATGCACCGAAGTAACACTTGCAGTTGACCTACATAGAAGGGATGCAAGAGGCACCTAGATCCGCCTTTACTCGTGATTTTCAAATCGTTTTATTGAAAGCCGCTGTCTTCCTCGCTTCTTGTCACCATCGGTATAAATACCGGTTACACTTCCGAATATTCATATAGAAACTCTAGTGGCAATTTTACACGCCCTCTTTGCAATAAGCATCTTTCCGGACTCCTGGAAAGAAGCCGATGTCATAGAAATTCTCCAACCGGGTGAACCTTGCGATCAAGGTCCCAGATAGTCTCATCAACATCATACCAGACTTCTTGTCAAAACGCCGCTTTCGCTTCAGGATCGAAGGCACCCAATCTTCCCCGCGCCCCATAAGGGCTGGAGAACCCCAGGTCTCCACACTCTCCCCCCTCCTCTACACGCTCTACACGAGCGACATCCCCAAACACCCCAGGGTGAAAATAGCTTTGTTCGCAGACAAAACAGCTCTCTTTCTCACCGACCCCCGCATTAACTCCATATTGAAAAATCTCCAGACCGCAACCGACGCTGTAGGCGACTGGTTCAATAAATGTAAAATAGCTGTCAACCCGGATAAAACGGCAGCCGTCTGCTTCAGAAAATATAGAAAACTTAGAACCCAAAGACCAGGTCAAGGACTCAGACCGATTAAGCTCTTTGGAAAACCCATCCCATGTTCGAAAGATACAAAGTACCTGGGTGTCACATTAGATAAAAACCTTCAGGAAACACATTAGTGAAGTAAGAAATAGGGCAGCTTTCGTACTGGGGCGGCTCCACTCTCTAATCAATAGGAAAAGTAAGATAGCACTTAGTCTAAAAGTTCGTCTCTACACTGTCTGCATCAGACCGATAATGACTTATGCTAGTGTCATCTTTGCCCACAGTAATTACTTAAAACCTCTCCAAACATTACAAAATGCCTTCACGCGCAGAGCAACCGGGGCACTCTGGTTGATGCTCAATGTAGACCTTCACTTAGACACAATAGCCCAGTTCTTGAAGAAGCAAGCCGTGCGCTACTTCGACAAGGCTGACTCTCATCCAAAAGATTAATAAGAGTAACTGTCTTTTATTCCCGCCGACAACCGGGGTTTACCACTCCCTTTAGGAGACCGAGACACGTCATAAATGACCCAGACGATGGCGTTACACTGGGCAATGGGCAACTCCTGGGAGACTCGTCACCCTCCCAGACACTGCACAAAAATCACGTTCAGTACACGCACCGTCCTCGCCGGCGAGGGTGAAGACTCCGCGTATCACAAGACTGTCGTGCGGCCGCTCCGCAACACTGACGGTCGCAGTACAGTCGTCCCTCGATAAGCACACACCGTGTCGGTCCGTGTTTAGTTTCGAGTCTCACAGGAGACGCCCGCGGACCCGTCGCCCGATCCCTCTCTCTCAGTCGTTGAACAGAGACGGAGGTCCAACCCATGCCGGACCTCACTCTATCCTCACTCACTAGAGTCATATGTGACTTTGATGTTACGTCAAGTAGTCTTACATCAATGAGACATAGTACTGACCTGAAATTTGACTTATAAATTATGTCATAATTTTGACTTAAATATTATGTCCTATCCTGTCAAATAAGGATCATATTTACATCATCTATCTTACGAATCTTACGTCGGAAGTGGGAAATTATGAGTCATTTATGACTCATATCTTACGTAAATCATGAAGTGGCAAGACGTCATTCTGACATCAGTTTGAACTAATTGTGTTCACTGGGATCTTTGGTCAAACATTTTCGGATATTTACTTTAAATACCTACTTAAAAATTAATACTACCCTTATTACATATGTGTGTTAACATATTGACAGCGAAATTATTTTAATTTGCCTTATAATAAATAAGAAGTTTAACTTTTCACATGTAACACCAGAAAGCAATGAACGACAAGAACAAAATACTATGACTAAGTTATTAAAAACCGTAACATCACGCCAGTAATCCCCGAAGGGCTAGGCAGAGAAGTGTAGTACACCTCCGCATTTCACCAACTCCATTTACGTCCCATGGAAAAGGTGGTGAGCCTATTGCCATACACCGGACACATCCAGACTCCGAGTCACTACTAGAAATTCTAAATTAGAAATATCCAATAGTACGCGACCGGGGATTTGAACCCAAGACCTCCCGATCGTCATTCGCGCTTGCAACCATTCGACCAAAGAGGCAGTATATTTATTAAAGTTATTACTTGTAGATACATATAATTTTAGGTACAGTATGTGCTTAAATAAATCTTCTATAAATACTTAGAGCCAGTTAATCAACCCTGAATGAAAATTGTGGCATATTACAATTAATATATAATAATATTATATACGAGCTAAACTGTTAATCTATTTTTTGTGATTGAATATAACACGCAGAAAACAACTTGATACTTGCGAGGAATACGCATAATCGCCCACCTTCTAACTGGGCGTACCAATACCTATCGCTCTCGTCCTCCACCAGCCAGTACCTTGCTATTAAGTCATCATAACTAGGTGCCTAGCTTCTGCGAGTTATTCTTTACGTGCGTACATTTATGTACAAAAATTTATATATGCAAATATTTTCGACCAGCTTTTTATATTGTACTTTACAATCTTCAGAGTATAAACAACACTTGTTGGATTTGATATTTCACCATCTGCCTCATTCCAACACTGGCATGCACACAATATTCGTATATTATGCACCATATGCCCATATACATACGTCCTGTGCATTGACCTATACCCATAAATGCGTATTCTATAATTATAACCCCTTTAATACACACTAACCACTAATGTAGAAATACTTTAAAGATGACAAAACAATATAAAACAATTTCCATGTAACTTTATAGATTAGTTAAAATTACAGACTATAGTATATTAAGCGCAATAGTTAAGCCAACTAACTATGCATACTTCAGAGCACTAGTAATAAGCTGTGTGGCACACGGTACAAAAGGTTCCAGAAATAAAACACCATTATAGTCTTGCTACTTTATTGAATCCAATGACATATACAGTGACACGTCCAGACAGTGTTGGTAACTACGGGCGCTACAACACTTACAACAGATCACTTCAACAACACAAACTATTTTAATAGTGTAGTCATTGTGAATACAGTACTAACATAGTAGGTAAAACAGTTCAACCTGAAGAAAAACTAATTGGCCGCTCAGCGACCTTCATGAATGCGTCCCGGTTTGCTATCCCATCCCCACCTCAACCCCCACTCACCTCAAATTAAACCTTTTCACTCCATGTCAATCCACCCTCAACCTATCGCTACCTCATCTCACCCCCTCCAACTCTAACTCCACTCAACTTTCTTCCACTCTTATCCATTTTGGCAGTCGGTAAGCAGCCTCAAAACATCATAAACTAGTAACCAACACACAGGTTAAAAAGTCAACAGAATATAAGGATGGACTTAAGATAACTCTTACATCAAGTTATTTTTTTGTATTTTATATCTGTTTCACATCAACACTTAAAATTTAGTTAAAAATGCAAAATATGCAAAGAATTTGCAAAATGTCACAAAATTATAATAATAGGTACATGTGAAATATAAATGCTTAGAAATGCCTCAGTTTAGTGTATTACATCAGTCAGAGTGGTGGTCATTGTTAACAGTAATAAGTAGGTAGTAGATTCCTGTGCACCGAAGATGATGAAGATAGTGTCACTTTTAAAACAATATTATAGTATAAACATAGAGTTGCAATACTGATATTGACCAGAGATTAGTGTAACAGGTAGTCTTTGGTAACCAAAAGCAGTGTAAATTTTAAATGATCATCAACATGTTCCAAATCTTGACCTGATAGTTTATACTTTGTAAACCCAACAACAACGTTTTATTTATTAACAAAAGCTTAAAATTATAATAAATGCAAATATTCCTTTTCAGTAGATAATAAAGCACCTTAAATTTGCTAAATCAAAATAAATGGCACAGTCAGCCATGGGAACTACAAATGTGTTTCCTACAATACATTGCCTTCCGTCAGATGGCGCCCTGCTGTTTTAACGCAAGAGTAACGCCACCTGTTGATCAGATGCGGCAAAGCGGACTCCTAGAAACACTAAAGCTTACTTTTGTCATAAAGAAAAGCTAATAATGTAGGTTACTTTGACTAGCTTTAGAGCTTTTTTTAATTATGAACGTAGGAGATGGTATTCGTTGGAATATTAATATGTGATTATTTGTATGTTAATACAAACAATTTCCACGCACGTTGACAGTGATCTCGCTTTCTGGCCAATTAAATTGTGGCGTTCATAAATTCCAATACATTATGTATAGTAGTGGCAATATAATACAATAAGCATGGAAATGTTGCATACAATAATCTATCAGATACATTTAGTATTATAGATATTCATAGTTACACTATTTCTATGATGTTACAATAACTTACAATCTAGTAACAGTGGTAGTGAAATGGACTTTAAATTTTCAAACCTGTAGTGGAACTGAGCACCACAATCGTTATTCCCCTTGTCCCTACTCCTCTATGCTGTGGCTGTCTCCATGAAAGTGATATTTAGGTGTACTTTATTCTAGGTTCTTCTGTTATTAAAGATTTCAAATACAATCCACACATGAAATCCAAATCAATTTTACTACCACAGTTTCCAACTACAGGAAAAAAATATAGTTTTAGTGTGTGCCTATTTACTATTTAAGTATAATATATGTTGAAACTAACACTAAACATTTAGTGTTTAAAAATTACACATATTTTTGTAACAATTCCAAACTTCAATTTTCAGATGGATATCACTCTACACCAATAACCATATGTAACGATATCGGAAATCACACAACTTTGATGGTAAATACAAATATGTATCACTTATAGCATATATTATATTTTTCTCTCTATTACACCAAAAACATGTACAATTTATAAACATCAACTCTTTAGCATTAGTTGATAATGGGCAGAGGGTAGGTGTCCCAAAAGAATATGGTGGAAAACTCTTCAAAGGTGTAGAAGTAGCACTCACTCACATACGTCCACTTGACAATAATACATTTAAATACATGGGGAATACATACTATTCTGAGAAATACTTTAGAATACCAGTTACAAAGTATGTCAAAATGACAGTTGCATCAGCCCCCATTATAACCTATAGATGACGCAGGTAGCTCCATCTTCAGTACTGACGGAAAAAATACTCTTAGGACAGAGTGTATGAAAATATTATAAGAAGAACAACCCCTTTGCATCTCAACTAATGCCAACTGAAATGTCATAATTCTATACAGACATTTTCTACTAGTTATACTTATAATCCGTTCATTAGAATGAGTCAGTGAACCACTAAAATGTGGATATAGGTGATATATCAACTGGAATGTTAAAAATCCATTTACCACTTCCAATCACAGCGAAAATCCTTTCCAAGTTGCATTCTGCATGGACACCCAATCTTATTACAAACATCAGTCTTAAATGATAAATTAGATAGCCTTATATATAAGCATACAACTAAAAAATACATAAAAACAGTGGAAGTTAGACTCCAATTTGACTATATTATTTTCTTTGGTAAAATTATTGTAACTTATCATAACACATATCTTCCTGAATAAGTAGGTAAAGGAGTGTAGTACTTGGCCATGCTTTACTGGTTACACTATTTATTTTGTCCCATCATGGAGTAGATGAGCCTACTGCCGTACTTAGGGCACAAATCCAGAATCAGAGGTACTACCAGAGATTTCAAGTTAAATTAACACAATAGTACTCAACCCAGAGATTATACCCAGAACCTTATAATCAACAATCAGGCTAGCTACCACTTGATCAACAAGATAGGTGAGAAAGTATTGTAATTAAAGGGAAAGGAATTTTTAGTGGTAATTGG
>DWME01001084.1:0-27111 GCA_018244795.1 Parelbella ahira ahira
GAGCGCCATCGCGCCCTGTCTTCGGCTTGTCGCATCCAGCATCTGCCTGCAGCCTTTCGCAGATCGTCATCCCACCGTGCTAATAGAGAGGCCTATGTCCAGCAGTGGACGGCAGTAGGCAGACGGTAATGATGATAACGAACCCGTGTTCCAACAGTGGAATGTTAAAAGGGTCGGTACGGTGACATTTTATATATAGAGATTTTATCCTCGTCAGTATTTTATCGGTTCATGTCGTTGATGTAGCGCTTGCAACGGCGCGGTAAAAAATTATCATACAATTAAAATTCAAGGCACTCCCGTAAACAGCGTTAATTAACAGATTATTGTATAATTGTTTACGAACAAAGGATGTACCTTCCATTGTTCATAAATGCTGTGGCTGTTTTACGAGTAACAGATGACCAGGTCACGATTTGTATTAATAGACGACACTAAACACTATTGGGTTTAATCGTCGTATTATGACTCTAAGACAAAGAGCAATGGCGCTCACTGGGGGATGCCTATGTCCAGCAGTGATGTTGATGAAGATGATGATTAAGGGAAATTGTAACTCGAAATTTCTGGTAGTAGCTCGAAGTCTGGAGCTGTGCTCGGTGTACGGCAATAAGCTATACTCCTAACGCAACTGGTGAAACGTGGGGCTGTACTCCCTCTGCCTACCTCTTCGAGAATTACAGGCGTGATGTTGCGTTTTTAATAATTAATTCAAACTAAAAGACATAAACCAAAATAATCATTAAACGAATACGCATATAAAGTTTGTAAACAATTGTTAAAATTTAATTTTAACATTTCACAATGTAACGATCTTTTCTTGTGGCAACTGATTATAAACTTTCATACAAATAGCATAGCAACTTCGTTGGAACAACGAAATTCTTGGTATGAAATTTAATATCAACCTTTTATCTATACTTATAATAAATCTGTAGACAGGTCAATTCTGTACATGAAATATATTTCCAAAATAGCTATCAGGGGATGATTAGGGATCGATACTGATGCCAAAAATGCAATCAGTAAATTTTTTTTCTGTCTGTCTGTCTGTCTGTCTGTATAACCTGTATAACCGTTATAGAAACAAAAACTACTCGACGGATTGTAACGAAACTTGGTACAATTATTTTTCATACTCCTGAGCTGGTTATAGTACTATACTTTTCATCACGCTACAATCAATAGGATTTTCCGGGTCCGCTAGCCGATAATAATTTATTGCAAGAATTTGGTCACACAAAGATGTTTACAATACAAATAATTCTTTATATTCTACTATAACAACAATGGGCAATTATAAAAATACGGAATTGATTTAAAATTGTCAAGAAAAGTTCTTAATACGGTTATAAATTATGTAGTTCGTGTGAAAAAAGTTGCAGGCAGATGCTGGATGCGACAAGCCGCAGACAAGGCGCGATGGCGCTCATTGGGGAGGCCTATGTCCAGCAGTGGACTAAAGTGAGCCGATGACGATGATAATTAATAAAGATGTTTAAAAATTATTTAATATAGGTAATGTCAACATTACATTCTATATATTAATACGCGAAGCAAAAACTTTGCACCCCTTTTTACGAAAATGGCGCGGACGGAGGAGTATGAAATTTGGCACGCTTATAGTTTATATAGACAAGGAGTGCAGAATGCTAATATTAAAAAAAATATGAAACAAATATACATTAAATCAATAAAGAACACACTACCGTTCATTGGACATATACCTACTCTTTTGTTTTAGGTTGAAGCCCGTCGTCAAATTGAGAATATATTAATATCGTTTGTCTCGCTAAAATGTATGTACTTATAATGCGTATTACAAATACCTTAAATTGAATTAAATAAACCATTTGTTATTAAATTTACGTTCCCGATGGTGACAATAAGTAGCACAGAGGAAAGATTTATATGTACCTACATAAAAGCGTAGTCGGACATTAGAACCAAGACAACGCGCAAACTGATTTTGTTTACGATTTACGATCGAATTTCGATCGCCACGGAGCCGCTAGTTATTATGAATACATCTCATGTCATTTATATGTCCAGTGTTTCTAGGGTAGAGTTGATTCACGATTTTAAATGATGTTTTTCCTTTCATATAAAAAGACTCGTCTCTAGGATATATGTAGGTACCTACCTGGATACAAAAGTTAGAATTCTTAATTTAAGGGTTAAAATATATAAGTAGTTGATGTTGCGTTACATATTGGCCGAATGCGTTTTTAACTATAAAGACCCTGGCTAGATGTGGAAAGGTGCCCATAAGAGGAATTAGTACCTTAATATTTATGCTACGTTCCATGATATAGTCCAATTCCAAGCCAGGACAAATATTAATGCTACGTGCGTAACACAGGCGCTTTTAATCCAGAACAGATGCTCTTTGATTGCTTTGCAATTAGATCGCCGTGTGTGATGTCACAAGATATTATTACAAGACATATTTCTCGAGTGGGAATCGAACGCACAACCCCCAGTCTAATAGTCATGTCACATACAATAGGACTAACAAGTTATCCAATGGATAAATACTGGCCTTTGACATTTCGACAAATTAAGATTATAGAGCGCGCAAGGATGTAGGTTTTGCAACTTTGTAATATTTCTAAATGTTTGCTAGAATGTTGCTTCAATTAAAATATTTTGTACGATATTTATATATGGAAAGAACATATGAACACACAGATTACAAACACACATTCACACACACAATATATATATATATATATATGTATAACAATGATAAATATCTTGGGAGATCTCCAAACATAGCCATCAGATCACAAATTAAGCATGAAGTGTGGGTTATAAATTAAAGAATTATATTAGTTATAAATAAAGGATTTGTGTGAGTTACAAATTAAAAGATTATATAAGTTATAAATTAAAGAATTATATAAGTTACGAATTAATGTCATAAGTTGATGAAGTTTTTAATATTTTCCATGCTTAAAGGTATCTATGTCATCGACATGTAAGTTGCAAAATTGCAATAATTTGCTGCATACGCATCTCGTTTGCAAATAAAATACTTATGTATGTATTTTATTATACTGAGCTAACACTTTGCCCGCTACTCCGTCCGGCTTTCAATTCTATTTCATTCAACACTGAAAACTAAATACTCACATGAAAATATTGTTAATTATAGAGTATTATAATGATAAATTATCATTAACCCTTTTATCGGTGCACTGTTGGAAATCGTTCTCCACTCAGAACGAGAAGGGTTAATAATAAATTATATAAATTATTAAGGGTTATAATAATAAATTATCATTAACCCTTTTATCGGTGCACTGTCGGAAATCGTTCTCCACTCAGAACGAGAAGGGTTAAGGCCATAGTGGTTGGCAGTGGTTGGCTCCGGAGACCTGAAGTTCGAGATCAATGGTGTGCTATTGGGACACTTATGTCCAGCATTAGGGTACGACGGGCTATTCAAGATGATGAGGGTCATAATCTGTCAGGCTAGCCACGTGCGAATTGGTAGACTTCACACGTCTCAGAGAAGATAATGAAGAATTATAAGGTGTCCGCGTTGTTTTTCCATCATTATTGTGAGAAGTGACATTACGTATTGATAATAAAACTAAAAATAGTATGATATGACTATTTAATAGTAACAAAATATAACAGTAAAATACCTAGAAAGACCCAAAATACACATAAGTATTCTGCAATATCCTAAAAACTTAGGTAAATATAGTAATAATCGCGTGGAAATGTCCCAAGATATTATAAAGATATAATAAATCAACATAATATACATACATATAAGTAGGTATTGACAAAAAAAATCTAAGGTGTGTGAAGTCCGCCAACCCGCACTTGGCCAGCGTGGCAGACTATGGCCTTAACCCTCTCGATATGAGAGGAGACCCATATTCCAACAGTGGAATGACAAATGGGTCGATTTCATTTATTATTATAAATATTTGTGTCAATATATGTATGTACGAGAATTGGTCCAACAAAAATAGTTCGTCATTGAACAGATGTAATAATAGCGTTTTAATATATTATACATATGTATGTAGTTTGACATCAATAGGTTGTTTTACGACTTACTAGTATTTTCCTCACTTTACACATGTTTACGTGAATTTTATTATATTTTTAATAGGTATTGTATATTTACACGTATAAAATATTAACGAGCGTGCAATTATAAATATGTGGTGAATAGAATTATACATATATGCATAAGTAAATAATCCTCATAAATATTCTTCATGGATTAAATATAATAAATAGTATTCATAGTTAACCTCTAATCGAATAATTCCCAGTGTATTTTATAACTAAATCGTAATGTTTAATTTCAAGAACACGTTTAAATATTATTAAGTACCTACGTGAAGCAAAAACTTTGTACTCCTTTTTAGAAAAATTGCGCGGACGGAAGAGTATGAAATTTAGCACAGTTAAAGTTTACAAAGAAGGCCTGGTATATTTAATAATTAAAGTATAAAGATTTAAGAAAAACTTTAAAGATGCTTTTAATAACTTGAAATATACTGACTGTAAAAAAATAAAAAAGAAATTACATTTATTTCTTGCCTCAAAACTCAATGAAAAGAAGAATACAATATGAAATAAGAAAAAACGACTAACAATAATTATGTACATTAAAATATTAACTAAAAAATGTATAAAAATAGACACGTACCTATTTACATGCATTACTAACCTCAGTTCCTTTTAGTTCCACCCCACAAGCTATTGAACGTAAAACTTCAACTGGAACTTACTCGTAAAAAATAAATGAAGACAGTATTTTCCGCCTCACCCTTCCCTCGGCTCACTCGAACTCCGACTGAGCGTACTAAACGTTAATAAAGTACACGGTCATCTGTTTAATTGAAATGAACGCGGCTCAGTTGCGTTGTCGTACTAAAAACAATACGTAGTTATAGGTCTCAAAAGCAGGCTCTGCATAGCCTTAGCTGACAATTATAGTGGTCCAGTAGTGGTCGACATTCGACCGTAATAAAATTCATTACAAATACATTTTGAACGTTATTTATGTTTTTATCGATACGTCGCGACTCAAAGGGCGTAAAAAACAAAACACGGTGTTACAGGAACGGCAAAAAAATATTACAAAAAATAACGCATCACGCCTGTTATCATCGAATAGGTAGGCAGAGGAGGGTGGTAACTTTCCACGGTAAAGCAATTATTTTATAGTCCCACCATAAAATAGGGGATGAGCCTATTGCCATACACCGGGCACAAATATAGACTCCAAGCTACTACTAGGAATTATAATAATATAATTATATTCTACATATAATACGCATATTGGATATATATGAGAAAAGTGTGTAATATACGAAGTATTCAGATTTTGATAAGCCACGTCATCAACGTAGTAAGATATGTACCCTCTCCCTTGCCTTGATACAATCATGTCCATTCCAAAAACTTTCGAAAGCTGACTCCAATCTCATTTTAATGAATGATGTAACAAAGTAATCTTAAACTTAATGATATCACGGAAGTTGATTTGTAATTAACGTTTACTCGAAATACGCGTAGAAAGACATAATTATGTCGGAATTACAATTGAAGTTATTAATAATTAGTTTGTCCTTGAAGTTGTGTGTGTACCTATTATTTCGCTTATTCATAATTATTTTAGGGAATGATTGTGTAATTATGTTTTACACGATAGAAAGGATTCTCTTCTGAAATAAGTTGGAATCTAAGCGAAGAATCGTGCTAATTGTCAGTCTGTGTCTAGATACAATTAATACAAACGCAATGTTAGAAAACCTCACGGAAGCATAGCGCCACCTGTTATCGTTTATTGGAAGCCACAACCATGAACCGATGCTTTTTATTTCGACGCCTAATTCTTAGTTCTATTTACTTGAATTATCTGTACATAAAATAACTTTATATAAGTTTTACGAGTATTATATTTTTGTACGAATTGCAATCGATAATAAAGATGTTAATATTAAATAATCTGAATTTCATTTTATAATTTTTAAACTATTACACACAATAAATTTTTATATTTAAAGGGAATGATAGCTCTATAAAAAAAATTCTGTTTTTAAATTAGATATAATATGACCATTGGTACATACCTAAGTTTATAGTTCGAAAGACAAACTTACTGCATCACTCTCAATCGAAAATAAATAATAATGAACAACCGTTTTTGCCCACTCTCACTTCCAAATTTAAATGATAAATGGCGTTGGTATATTCTTCTTGATATAGTATTCTTATAAACATACCTACACATGTTCTGGGACAAAATTATCTTGATCTGACGTCGGGGAACGAATATAATCTTCATATCCCCATAAACGAAGTGTCTTAAGTAATCTTTTGCTGTATCAGGAACGGTTCAGCACACTACTCAAACTTTTGTTACGGTGTTATATAAACTAATATTTGTCGGCGAATTATATTTTGTCGACCGTAAACATACTTATATAAGTTCCATTTCAGGCCAGTAATATTTTAAATACGTTATGATAAGAGCACCCCCATTTATCTACGTAAGCCTGGAGGGAGGGTAGGTATATCTATGACACTATATGTACCTATATCGTGTCGCTTTCTGTTCTTCGGAATAAACCGAAAGATTGACATCGTACATATTAGGTTACCAGCACTGTACAATTAATGTATAGGTACATGTATATTTAAATATGTACAACTATATCATAGTAAATAAATGTTTAAAATAATTTTCTAAGATAATGTACATACTGTAAATATATAAAAGGCTTATTAATTACTGGCAGGCGAGAACTGTATTAATATTAACGAACAAGTTTTAGCATATTCTTGTCATTTACGCCCATAATGAAACTAAAAAGTTATGCTACAAAACCTACTTTTGTGAAGAACAGGAAGTTAACTCCAGTGCGCACCAGATGGCAGTGTTCTTAATTTCTTGCCTGGAACGAAAAATTTAATTTGGCTCAAAAGAATTTTTAACCGATAAGCATACTTCCAATTTTGTCTGCAAAAAGGTGGTATAAAAGAATGGCGCAAAAAGACTTACCTTACAGTGTTGTTAAGGCTAGGCATTGTTTTCATTTTTTGGGAACGAAATAGCGACAGTTAAGCTTGAACCCCTGAAGTGTTTACGGTAACGCTTGGACCCTGTTAGACTGTTTGCAAAATTTTTTTTTAAATTTCAAAATTATGCGACCTGTAAAATGCTTCAGTTTTTCAAAAAATACTTTTATTATTATAAAGAATATCACTTATCTAATAATTTTTTATTTAAGAACTTAAATTCGGTTTATCGACACCTAAATATTGCGTTTTGATTTCGCGAATTTCCGCTTAGCATCAATATTTAAATAATTGTGTAATTATATTTTAACCAATAGAAAGGTTCCCTTATGGAATAAGTTTGGATCTATGTGGAGAATCATGTTCAGTCTGTCTAAATACAATTAAAGCAAACGCGCTGATTTAAGCTTTCGCGACGTACAGCGCCATCTGTTATCGTTTATTGGAAGTTACAACCATAAACTGCTGCTCTTTATTTCGACGAATAGTTTTTAGTTTTATTTGTTTTAATTAGTACACAAAGTTTTTTTTATAGAAGGTTTGCGAGCACTATATATTTGTACCAATTGTAGTTGATTATCAAGATATTAATTTTAAATAATCTGTGTTTCATTCTAGTTTTTAACCTATTAATTACAACTCCTTTTTCATTGGTACTTGATACAACAGTATTAAAGATATGGCTTTATTACAGTGTAGTTAATGAAAAAAATGCCCTCACTGATACGACTAATTTATCATCGCAGATCATCGATTTTGTAGTAATAATTTAATGTATCAACATTTTTTTGCAAATTAACTTTTAGGGAGTATACCTATAAAAGGGAATAATAGTTAGACGCAGTTTGCTGTTCTTAAATTAGAAATAATGTGACCATTGGTAAATACGAGTACCTAGGCTTATATTTCTTAAGAAAAACTTACTGCATCATCATCATTATCAGCCTACTCCCGTCCACTGCTGGACATAGGCCTCTCCAATGGCACGCCACTGAGCTCAAGATCTCAGATCTCAGAGCTGGAGATCTCAGCTCTTCGCATCCAACCACTGTCAGCCACTTTGGGTATATCGTCACTCCACCTAGTTGGAGGACGTCACTCTTTTTGAAAAATTACTAATGATCAGATAATTCATAAAATAATTATCCGCTTTTTCTCAATTTTCCCTTCCAAATTTAAATGACAAATGTTAATGACATTTTTGTAAACTCCCTGCTTTTTAAAACTATTTCTTTCAATTTTGGGAATCTCCAATAGTTTTCGAAATATTTGTGTGAACAAAACAGCTTTTTTACTTACCTTTCTTGTGATATTTGCTTTTTTCGAGCGGGATTTCAATTTTAGCCAGTTTTCAAGATGCCATTAAAAATTGAATAACCTTAATCGAAACTTAATTCTCGATGCAGGTGGACGGAAATTCCTGAATATGGCACATGTTGACAACACTATAAACATACCTAGACGGGTTCTGGGAAGACGATACGCAAATAGCAGGTAAAAAGGTAAAATATATTCCGCCTGTGACTTAAATCTAAGTTCCTCAAGTCAACATCATTGCTTACTAGATTTAGAAATGTACCTTGTAACATCAAACATACATCATTTCGGCATATTAGTAATTAGTTTTAATAATATTTGCAAAAAGAAACATGAGCTTAGAAGAGATGTACGTAACTCTACGCGGTGCTAGTGGAAATAATGAAGTCAAATTTGATACAGTTTTAAAATGGTTACAAATTTGTGGAATCATTGATGGCCGGCTTATAAGTGATGAACTGTACATAAAATCGTATGAAAGGCTATGTCCGAACAGAGAAGAAATAGGTTTAGTTCAATTTATACAGCTAATGGGAATATTATCGCGCGAAACAAGACAGGAAGTGAAAAAGTTTTTAATTTTGTTTGAAGAGGTTAAACAACAGATCATAGACGAAATTAGAGCTTCCGCCGTAGAAAATTAAAAACAAAAATGTTTATTATTGACATAATAATTTTATTATGACTATATACAAATATATATTATTAAAGTTTTAAAATATATTATGTATCTAAATTAATGTATTTGGCATTATCGGTGACAATTACATCTTTGGGAATGTTACCCGTCGGAAAACAACAATAAACTTAGAAGACCACGCCCTGCTTTTGTCTAGCGGACATAGCCGGAAGCATAGTAAGGTCGGAGACGCTCATGTTTCTTTGAGTTCTGAACTAGGATCTAGCAGAAGTTTGCAAATGACAGAAAAAAAATGGAGAGTATGCGGTGCGGCAAGAAAGTATGAGTATAGTTTTAATGTAACAAGTTATATCAACGGGAAAATCTATAAGTTGTCCTTGTAAGCATGTATTTATACCTCCTGCATAGGCAGTCATTAAAAAAAATATTATACTAAAACTCATTCCACCAATTTTTGCGATTTGCTTAAAGCGAATTGACAATGACACATAATTTATGAATTATACGACGATTTAGTTTTTAATTCCTAGTTAATTCCTTCTACAAGAAAAACCAACAAATTATTATGAACAAAAAATGACAATGCACCTGTCAAAGTCACAATAACCCACTAGATTTATTTGTCGTGCTACTTTATTTAATTGTTTAAAGTTAATGATGGAAGACGAATTTGAAAAACTCAAAAAACAGGGAAAAAACAGCGTAGACGGCCTAGTGCAATGGTTGAAAGATTGTAAGTTATGCATCGAACTATTATAGTTATCAAACACAATAAACAGTACATGACCTATTGATTAGATTGCAATATAGAAATCTGTCAGGTACATTGGACTCTAGCAGCATTTCAAGTAATGCCTTACTTCTGTTAAGCGCATCCTCTACAAAACAGGTTTCTCGCACGAAGTGCTATACATATTTGTATGGAGATTGAAGACAAAAATAGGACGAATACATTGAAATCTAATGGTTGTTAGACCAGAAAGTCATTTTCTAACCCACTATCATAAAGAACCATACTTGTGGGAATAGCGTCAATACTCAATAATTCTCCCGGGATTTTAATATTATACACTTACGGGTTTATACTGTACAGCTATTTTCTGAATACAACTCCACGAAATTTCCAGTATTCATTTTTTTTAATTATTGCCTTTAGGTATCTATATCGTCAACCCTCCTAGCTGGAGCTCCGTGTGTATATTCAGACATTCAAAAATCAAATTCATCTTAACCAAGAACGATTTTAACTGCTAATAAAACATTAACCATTTCTGTTCTGACCTCAGCAAAAATAGTGGACACCAGCAAAGCGACTGAAGAAAGTGTACGAAAGCTGTTTGCTGATGTGGCTGACGTCACGAATGTAGAATTTTCGAAATTCAAAGAAGCACTGGAGAAACTAGCGATAGAGCAACACAAGAACGTAGAGGAATTAGTAAAAGCCCTGTCTGGCGCGGCGCCGAAGATTTTGAATGCGTTTGCGGCTGGCGCCAGCGCTTTTACAGAAGCTCTAAAAGGAAAAAAATAATTTGTTATTAATTATGCTTATATAACCTTATATGTTTTAGTGGGACAAAGTGTTATGAGACGATAGGGGGGGACTGGTCCAGACGCTGTGCTGTGCAATCTTAATTATTAAAATCATTATTGTACCTTTACTATAATGGTTAAAAATTGTAACATTGCAACTTTAATTGCTTTTTGATCCAATATCCTTATTCTGTAAATTGGCAATTTTGTCTTAATTTAAAAATTTATTGTTATCGCATCACACAACTGTTTCAGATTTATTGGGTAATGAGTTTCTTTAACGTCGTTATTCGATTAAAATTTTGCTTTGAACTGCATTTTTTCTTTCCATTAGTAGATTTTAGTTATCGTCAGCACAAGCGATTATTTCATACTGATGTACGTTTCATAATTCTTAAAACCGTCAAATAATAAATGTGTATTAAAACAGGTCATTAATTTTTTTTTTATTTTAGAGGAAAACTTAGGATCAATCGACAAAAATGTTGTTTTTATATAATCAAGAATTAATGACTTCTTACGAAAAACGCTCATGCTATATCAAATTAATTAATGTTTCAACGAAATTCATTAGACTTGATCACAGTTATCTATCTGTGCCAGGATTGTTTACGTTGGATCCTTTTCAAATCCGTGTTAGAAAACAAGAGAAGTTGAGTGAGAGGTGTGGTCAGTGGCATGTGGTCACACATCCTTGTAAGGCTAAATCGATTTACAGTCTGAAAGTTTCTGTTAGGTAATGCGTTCTCAACTTGATGGCACTCGAAATTCGTTAAATTAATTTCCGGACGAATTTCTGTAACGTCAAAATCACAGTACCTAATCAAATCAGACATCAAACTGTATCTCTATAATGATAATATTTTTTCATATCCACTTGTCAAATAGTTTATGCAAAGTTTGAATGGAAAAAGCCTTTAATTTACTGCAGAGCCAAGGTCAAAACTCCGTAGACGGTGTGATCAGTTGGATGAAAAACGGTAACTAACCACAAGCATGATACCTACATGATGTTTAATCAGGATTTAAATCAATGCAAGTCTCGTATAGGTACGCGCTTTGCGCTTTTGACGATTTTGAATAACTGATAGGTCCAAAGGTACTTAAGTTATGTTATTAATTTAAATGTTTGCTCAAAAACAAATTTACCTTCGAAAGGAAAGTTTTAAACATAATGTAATCGGAGAAAGACTATTACATGTAAAAATATGAATATAGGTCTTGTCAGTTATTTTGCGCAAACTTTGAAACTAACCAATTTTATCTAACTATTAAAGTTTGCAACTTGCACTTCGCGACCAGCACTGCTTCTAGCACTTTGCAATTAACCATTGCAGAGTCCATATCCCTTGAAGATGCTCCGTTTCAAGGCGAAACACGTGGAAACGTAACAATAGTCTTAAACCTAAATTAATAATAACTGAAAGTATTGTTTAAATTTGTAGCACATATAATAGACGGGAGCACTGAGCACATTGTAAGAGAAGTATTCCACGGCGTCTCGGACCCCGCGAATATAGACTATACGAAATTCATTGAGGCTCTAACGGCGGTAGCTGTCAGCAAAGGTCAAAGTTTGGAGCACTTTATTACCAATGCCGATTCTGGAATGTTCAGTAGTCCAAGCCCTAGATTATCCGGTGAAAAAAACCAAATAGAAAACGATGAAAACGAAGAGTCTGAGAGTACATATTATGAAACTGAAGAAAACGGGAGTGCTGTAGAGTATACCGACGAAGGATAACTAATTTTTAACACGATTATAATGAGTCACGAAACAAGCAAAAAATGATTATTAGAATTAATTTTCGGCTATTATTATTGTCTTTTTTACGACAATATGTAACACGTTATAACAATAATAACGTTGTAGGTTAGTTCGACCAAATAGGTAGTATTCTGACTGTTGGGGGATTCAGAAGTCTCCAAAACCGTCGTGCATGTATGAAGAGATTGATGAATGTGGAAGAAGTATGGCACGTATGCAAGAATAGGGATATTTCGCACGCCGTGCTCTTTGTCTATCCCGTAAGGGACTTGTCGTGAAGATATGCTTGTAGGTTAATTTTCAGCTTCCCTTTTCAAGGATTCAAATCCCAGAATTCACTTTTAAATTCACAAAGCTACGAGTATGTGCATGGTTAACGTTACCGTAACTTAATATTTATGGTACTTTAATTATTGTCCCGAGGAAACTTAAATAACTCAGAGTTTTACATAATGACTTCTGCGTAATAGCACCCGTACTCTAAACGGTATCAGATGACGCGTGTGGTTTTTCTTAGAAAATATTTATTATTCTTGTTAAATAATCGCGGTTAGGTGTTTCTGAATTCTGAATTATCGAAGCCAACGCATTGACTTTAAATAGCTAATTACATCATAACCATCAATCTCCTTATCTTTCTGCAGTCGCACACGACTGTCGGTACGAGAAAGGTTAAGGTCATAGTCTATCACGCTGGCCGATAGCGTTGGCAGGGTTCACACGTCAAAGAGAACGTTGCGGAAAACAGTAAAACGTGCATATCGGTTTTCTCATGTTCCTTATCAACTTCGAGTGATATATTTAATCATGCTGCCTCGTTGGTCGAACGTTTGCAAGCGCGACTGTCGCTCGGGAGGTCCTGGGTTCAAAGCCCGGGTCGGGTGCTATTAGATTTTTCTAATTTAGAATTTCTAGTAGTGACTCGGGGTGTAGAATTGTGCCCGGTGTATGGCAATAGGCTCACCACCTGTTCCATGGGACTCAAACGTTACAGGGGAAACGTAGAAGTGTGCTACACTCTTCCCCCTACCCTTTCAGGGTTTTACAGCCGTGATGTTACGTAAAAGACTTGTAACAACTACACGTCGGAGGTGTTAGGCGTTGGAGTCTAAATCATTACGCCATCAATCACGATAATTATAAACTTTTATTCATTTTATCGAAGATTAAACATTTTCCTTGACGTTTTCCTGGTCGCACGGTGAAACACGCCAAACGGTTTAATAGGTAAAACAAATGTAAAACAGTTGTTAGAATTTTGGTTAATATGTAATACCCGGTAACTTGTGGCTATGAACGTTTCCTGGTGTAAACTTTTCCTTTGCAAAATATTGTTTAAAGGAAAAAATAGTTGCCCAAATATTACATCTGGTATAAGTACGGTCGCAGCCCGTATCGTTGCGTTTGTGATATTATCACTATCAGTCTCAGTTTCAGTGCAGCTTCGTTCTTTCATTCATTCAATCATTCGTTAATTTTCCAGTACATTAACTAAGGAAGGCATTTCAAGCGAGATCTGTTTTTATCTGGTTTATCTGTTTAAGTGTAACCTAAATAACTTGAGTAATAGGTATAAAATATCGATACGATCTGCATGGTGTCAATATGTTCAGCCGTGGGCCACATTGGGATCAAAGTCAATGTTAAGTATTTCAATATGCCTGTGGTCGCAAGCGCCCGAGCACGCGGTACAGCTGTTTTGTGACCAATCTCACCACATAATAGCTTGCGGTTGTGTAAAATGATCTAACCAATATATCTACATACATATACGAACATATACGCGTGCTAAAATAGTGACGAGGACAAAATACGTATTTAAAATGCTTCAGTACTTGTGAGTGTTTATACACGTGATTATATATGTACCGGTTTAACTCACCTACGTTTTTCGGGATGACCCGACTAGTTTCGGACCTGTACGAGGTCCTGCATCATGAGCTCCCGCCGAATCCCGTGAATAAAACGTGTGTTAAGCCGATACATATATAATCATTAAAATGTGTTTCGTATGTGATACAAAGCACTTTATATGATAGGAAAATAAACATTTGTCATATTGCAGTTGAATTTTGCCGGTCAGCGAGTCGGTCGCATGTGGCATCAAGCCGCTGTCTTTCGCTTACCAATCGTGCCTTGTGTCTCGGAAGTAAGGCCGTTGAATACGCTGCTCGGTTTCCCTGTGACATAATATCATAGTCATATAGATATTTTACACACCTGAATTTTGCGAAGTATAATTTTGCGAAGTTTTCTCAGAGTGACCACAAAATTAGCATCTGTGACATTGATCTGGGCCACTTTTGTTGTAGCGGGTTACAATTAACGGATGTCCATTTCAGATGAAAGTGCGAAAATTTTACAAGGAAAAATGATACCAAGAAAACTACGTCACACGAATGGTTTTTTCGACCGTTCATTGATCCAATGCTCTAAGGTGTTCAATAATAATTGTTAACTAAGTACTGTGTCTATTTCAAACTATGGGGATGCCCCTGATTGCAACTCTGAGTTATTTTCCACTTTCCAAGGCCTACGTACGGTGATCCAATTTCTCGGATCTGAGAAAGGAGCTTAAGGCGGGGGATTGCCCTGACATGCGCAGGTAACAGATTTGCATATAACCGCGGAGCACCTATAGATACGCTTCAAGCGAGTGAAGGAGATAGCCTGATAACGTGATTCCCTTTTATGACCTATTATTGGCTAATATTTTATTACCCTGTGTTTATTTGGATATCAATATTTTATAAGAAATCAGAAATATACTTTTAATAAAATTTATATTTTATAGTATAATTATTTGTATTTAATTATTTTTATATTTATATTTTTAAGTTTAATCCCGGGTCGTGAACTATTGGATTTTTCTAGTTTCGAATTTGTAGTAATAACTCAAATTCTGTGTAAGAAGTATTGCAATTGGCTCACCGCGTGACTGGTAAATCGTGGGAGAGTACCTACTACATTTTTCTGCCTACCCCTTTGGGGATGACAGGAGTGATGTTAAAAGGTTACCTTCAAAATGGTTATAATCAAAACCGTTGTATAACTACTGCTTTCACCTGGAAAATAGCAACAGCTGCAACCCGTTGCTGAGTGCTTGTTGTTTTGTTTTATTTAGGTTTTTCCAGTTTTGAGTATCCCCAAAAAAACGTATATTTAATTTCTGCATGGGTTTTTCTACCGCCGTTAGTATATAAGTGGGTGAACATATTTATCTAATTAAATTAGAGTTTTATCGCGTCACTAATGTGTTAGTTTATGCGTCACGTGAGCTTTGTTGGAAAGGCTAAAAATAACATCTTTATTTCATAAAGAGTCAGTAATCAAGACACGAACTGATTTAATTATTTAAAAAATATTTTTGGCTAAATTACTTAGTAACTAATTCTTACCAGCTTAACCCGTAGAGGACCTGGCTCGGAAATATGTACCTATGTACTTAGTAACTGTCAACATTGGAGTAATAACGCTATAATTTATAAAATGGACGCGACATTAACGGCGGATTTTAAAATTAGCGTCCGGTCGTTCGATATGATTAATTAGTAACTTTTAAAATAATAATAAGCAAAATATACGATGTTATAGATTACACTGGCCGAGTAGGACTTGACAGGTTTCTCAACGAACAATATGAGGAACTCTAAGGGTTAACGGATCCTCACGATCGTTTCCTACATAGAGTTAGGTATATTGTGTAAAGGTTAATTTTAACACGCTAGTTTATATCTATATGGCCGTCGACGTTCAAAACGTCGTCCACTTTTAATAAAAGATAAAATAAAAAATAAATTAGCTATGAATACGTAAACAATATTTGGTTAATGGAAAATAATGTCATTTTTCATAGTTAAAGGTAAAAAAATAATGGTGACATAAAAATTTGAAAGAATTTAATATATTGTTATTGAAAGAAATCGACACAAAACTCTTATTACAAGCAAGACAATTAATATGATTCATGAAACAATTAGGTGAATAGCGCTAATGATGATTGGTCGAGAGACAATCGAAAAACCGGTATTTGTGCAAACAAAATTTGATTCATTACGATAATCAACTCCACAATTAATTCTGTTAAATATCTTAATTGGAAAATCCTCACTGGGGAACACGTAGCCGACGTAATACATATATCGTGTCGTGAATAATATATTGTGTATCTGTTTCCGTACTTTTGTGATAAAAAAACAAATAATCATTTAAATGATTTAATTTCTAAGGGTCAATACACCTTGGTATTTTATATCTAATAAGACTAGTATTCTAAAAATTAGTTTCGATAACCAAGACAATACGTCAATGTTCTTCAATTGCAGTGTTAATTCTATTGTTTTATTTCTAATTTTTTGTTCTATTGATTTTTTAGTACTACCTATTCTCTCAAATTGTAACATCGACACGAAAAAGGTTTTAGCAGACTAGGTCCTGTAGGCATAGACATAACTATTTGTCACTCGGTGCCCCCTTACTCAACGTTGCTTAACTTTACTGATCGCGCACTGCAAGCGCGTCTAAGCTATGAGCGCTTAGAGTTGTACGTATGTCGTGAGTTAACTAACAGCAATAAAATGCTTAAAGATTTACGGTAGAGTGATTTATCTTATATCAGCGCCATTCATCAGTGCCTGCTCTCAGCCGCAGTGTCGTCGCGCGCACGATTCGGACTGGGTTGAAATATGATCAATTATAACACACTCCTATTATATACAATACAATGTACTACAAGTTATCACTTCCGAATGGGGTTATGATTATACGTACCCACATCTACTTTATATAACATTTGTTGAGGCGTCACAAATTTTATGTGAGTTTGAATTCTACGGGAACTGTATTTTTTGACATAACAATAAGGCTTTTCCTCTGTCCGACTGATATACATATATTATTCATACATATATTATATATTAATAGTAAAAAAGGTCACGTCGTGCCGTTGCTAAATGAACTACAGTATACTTCTGGTATTAGATGAAGTATATAATACCTAGATATTGTCCGAAGATAATGACAGAATCTTATAAAAATATTGAAGGAATTCGAGTTTTAACTTATCTTCGTGTAGTTTGCGTGAGTTTCTATTGAACCCAATCTTTGAAAATAGCATTACTTATTAAAAAGGCAATTAATTTGAGAACAAAGATGGAAAGTCTAATTACCATCGATGTCTCACACGCGGATTGTACGTTATTGGCACATCTTTTTAGAAACTGTGCTTGAAGTACGGGTATCACTTTTTAGGATAATATGGTGGTTCATCTACATATAGATCATTTTTACATATTCTGGCCCCACTTTGGTCTTTCGATGAAGTTACAAATCCCACCATCCTACCATGCTTTGGCCTTTTACGTCTACTTATCTTGGCACAACCATATACTTCTTCCGCTTTTTTCACCATCTACTACTACATCTACTACCTTTCGAAATATTCACACTGTCCGAATATCAAATCCTTGTGGCACGAATGTATCTCTTTCACTTCATATATGCTCTTTACATTAACATCAAAAATCGAGAAACCTGAAGCTTACTGTCAATATGTCTTTACGTCTTGAAAAGACCTTTATGGGATCATTATCAAATAGTGGTCTGTATTTAGAATACCTACCTCAATAAGCTTTTGTGTTCATGAGATAATTTCGCAGAAGACTTATCAATTAGAATCGGAAGCAAGTATGAGCTTACCAGAATCATTAATTCTTTTATTTCTTTATGGATTAAAGGCCTTATGATCTTGAAGCTTGGTTCCGAACCAGTGAGATGAGTTACCACACACCATTACGCTTTCGATAACTATGACTATGTCCAGTACTTACCTTGCAAATTCAGAAAACATCTCGAGTTTTTGTATCGCCGTTGTGATACCTAATTTTACATCTTGACCTCGAGTTACTTGAGCTAATCAAACCATAGTCTTTCACAACAGAGACCAAGCGAGATATATTGCCTACTGCAGCTCTGGCGTGATTAACGTGAAAGCATCATGCTATCAAAGATGTCTTCGACGTCATTGCCTTTTCTCTTACCTTCTCTTACAATTTAAGGGCCGATTAGCTGTGTTCATTTAGTCCTAATTATCAATTGGAAATATTACATATATAAATAATTGCTATAACCAGTAAATAGAAGACGTAACAGTTCTGCACTTTTTTTGTATCTTCATTACATATAAAATGTATGATGTTAGAAACATAATGCACGGATGTATGAAAGAAGAGAACATGTTTAAAACTTCACATTTCTATTCCATAAATTACAGTAGTGATTATGGACGAATTTCGGCTACTAGCAAACACCTAACCTTTGATAACCCATCACACAAAGATATAACATAAGAAATTAAGTATTTACAGGAATGTAGAGTATGAAAGTTAAAAAGTGTAGAGTCCATACATTTATATTTGCATACATTGAATCCTAAAAAACATCAGTTTTTTTGCGTACTTTACTTTCCTTTACTTCCAGTATTTAATATAATCGAACCTTTCATCAAAATGAGTATGGTGAGGCCATACTCTGAGTGGACTTCTGCTTCATAATCATCATTAAACCTTTTATCGTTTTCTTTTTGAAAGAGTCTTTTCTGAAACGAGAAATTTAGAGGCAAATGTCTACTGCACTTGCTAAGTGCGGAATTATAGATTTATCAATTAGAGATCATTACTGAGAACTCTTTAAGTGTACAGGTATCCTCACAATGTTTTCCTTCACCGTCATAGCAAATGATATTTAATATAAGAATCGCAGTGTTGTGTGTACGTAAAAACTATGGAATGCTTACATAGCATATGCGGTATGGCGGTGATGGCGTGCACTGAATGCGGTTTCTTTAAGCTGGGTTCACATTACTGATGCAGTTTTCCTCGTCTCACATTTTGTTTTATCCTGCCTTAATATTAAATATATTGTGTAACACAAATATTTCATGTCATTGGTGAGAGCGCATGAATAAAGACCTTGCTTAGATCTAAATCTAGTCGGATTATTTGATTAAAAATGTTTTGGTTGGTAAATAATGAAAAACATCTGTTAACCTCCAATAGATGGCAGCACGCATATTTTGAACGACTTCGTTTATGGTCTGTTTATTTCGTACTAATTCGTAACAGTAGAATAACTAATTATTAAGTCACCGGGATCGCTTTAAGTTTCTAATTGCATTACATTTAGAAGGCGAAGTACCGGGTGGAGTTATACTTATTAGGGCATGGTTATTTCCAACAATAGCTAATAAATGGATTATTTGCATAGCAAAATATAAACAGTAGTGGAAAACACACGCGGGTCGCTTAGCTATAACTTATATTGCTAGATAAAACAGATTTACATCATAAAAACACATACGACGAAGTTTAAAATGCTTAGATAAGCAGAAGATTTACGTTATTACAGGCTCAGTAATGAGCATATCTTGGGAAGTTAGGTTTCCATCAAGAAGATTGTTTAACCCTACGGGTGAAGAACTCTCTAAAACGTATCCCAAGCAGTACCCAAGGTTTAGGGATGCTTACGACTTATAGAAGATAAGAGTATCTTCGAGTATTTATTCTGTACGTTTCTCTTTATTAAATCATCTGAATAGTTGGTTATTTTAAAAAAAATATGCTTGTAAGTTTATTGTTGTCGGACTATCTTAGCACATCCTTTTTCTAGTCTGGCACCAGACGACCGTGGGTCTTTGTTCGTATGACCATCAAAGGCTGTCGAAGAAGAGACTCACAAAATGAATGTGAATAACTTTAAAATAAACCTTGTACGTAATAATGAAATATTCATTAGAAATACTTTAAAATTTTATTATTAACGTCGAATTAATTCTAACTATTGTATATTAATATTTGATGTCAAAACACACGTCAGTAAATGACGCAGTGTGTACCCAGACTTAATGTTCTAATGAGAGATTCAAAATGAATCACACAATAACACGTACTTATTGCGATCTGCCTATGTATTTCATGCAAAATCAGAATTGTAGTATAATATGTGTCTTATATATATTTCGCACTGAATATTTATTTTGTAGATAAATTTAGCGGAAAAACATATATTTCGTTTTAATTAATTTTTATTTTCGGATGTAATCGTAAATAATTTTCTTCAATGCATTTTATTTTAAACTTAAAATCTACGTATCGGTAAATATGTGATCCGTTGATTTGTACCTTTTGTCACTGATTGGTATTAGACCACTACACTTAAATAGACCACAATAAATCTTACAGACTTTTCAGGCATCGTCATAAAAAACAGGAACCTGACATAAATTAATGATATACATATTTAAATCTTTTTGAACAAACACAGCTTAGATATTGATGAAACATGTTGTCTAAATCACGTTGCGTTCCAATTATTGTAATAGTTGGACACTCCGGAATGTGCCGTATTTTATACGTAAGCTGTAACAGCAGAGCTTAACAACTAGGGGTTTCCCTGTACACAGAAAACATTTATTTATAATACTTCGTGGTATTTTTTAAATCAGTATCGCGCCGGATCGCGGCTGGGATGTACGGTTCTTGCGCGGACTCTCCCATGCTTGATACAAGAAAATCGCGCGTGAATATTGTAATATTTTGTAATTAATTTATTATAAGTGATGAAGGGGCAAGGCAAGAGATTCGTTAACCACAAAGGCAAGGCCTATGATATGGGCTTGAAGAAGGCGGAACGTGATGAAAACATAGGATTTTTTGGACTGGTGAGTGTGTTTATAATTAAAATATTGGTAATAAGCAGAAGAGAAATGATTGTCCAGAATTTATACGTTAATGTGTTATATTGTTAAAGAGGACTAGTTGATTCGTTGTTTTTTTAAGGGAATTTTTGTGATTTATTTACAAATTTGACTATTGTAGAATACCTCCATTACAACTGATTTTTTTTTCGTTTTCGCTTTGATTGTTTTAAGATGAATCTTGGATCGCGTGGCGCGGTGTGCGTCAATTTATTTTTACAACAGTATGTACCGTTAAACAGAGTACGACTATTCTCGTACGCCAATTTTTTTCGCACTTATCGGTATACGCAGCCGTTAAGATGTTGTTCCATTTTCAAAACGAAATTAAAACACAGCTGGCTAACGTGTTTTATTTAAAGAGGTAGTATTGACTACCTCGTTGGTCGAACGGTTGCTAGCGCGACTGCCGATCGGGAGGTCCCGGGTTCAAATCCCGGGTCTGGTAATATTAGATTTTTCCACTTTAGAATTTCTTGTAGTGACTCGGAGTCTGGAATTGTGATCGGTGTATGGCAATGGACTCACCACCTATTCCATGCGACTTAAACGTAACTGGTGAAACGTGGGGGTGTATTACACCCCTCTGCCTACCCCTTCGGGGATTACAGGCGTAATGTTACGTTTTGTAGTATTACCTAATAAAATTTAGTATATTATCTCGTGACAGTGTAAGAAATTAGAAAGCAGGCAAAAGTTTATTTAGCTGCTGGCTATGTTAGTGCTACAGATCAAAGTAGGCCAAAATCGTTGACACAGACTTGCTACAAACTAAGGCCTCCCCATAACTGATACCGTGATACCGTCTTAAGCCATTAACTAAAACGCAGTAAGTTATTGCATCCACAATCACTGAAATAATTTATTTTGTGTCGTCGCAGTGAAAATCGGTAAAAGTAAAATTACCGACGTAAGAAATAAAGTGTTCAGTTATTCTAAGTTTGGTAATTTAAAAAACAGTAAACGTAGCCTCTCTGACTAAGAATGAATGTATCCAATTATTTTGAACTGGCAAATTAAAAGTCGGTAAAATGGACTTTGTAACATTAAGAATTAAAATATATATTATTACGTAATATATATAAAATGTGTAATTTATGAGAATTGCAAGTTATTTTCCTTGAGATTATTCTCATGCATTACACGGTATATGAAGTTGATGAATGCAACAATTGATATAAATGTAATTTTGATAATTATCAAATGTATACATTGCACATTATGACGAAATTTGCTCGTTATATTGGCTGTTTCAAAAATAATTGTAAAATACCAACAAACAAAACACCCGTCTGAATAGGTTTTATTACACCAATGTTATAAAGGTGGTCACAGACGGAGCTATAACATAATTATGTATATTATAGCAGGACGTATTACTTTATATTACCATATATTTCCTATAGTAACTTTCGAGTAACCCCACACAGACATAATATATAGTATCTCATCAAAAGTCGTGAACAGATAAATATAACGAGACATATCTCTGTATAGCATGGCATTCCATTACGCACATACCGTAAATATATATTTTATAGTGTAACTATTGTTTATGACAATTTGCTATAATATACATTATAGCACAATATATTAATTATAATATACATGATAGCACAATATATTAATATGGACGACCTTTAAAAAGACAGCGGGAAGCTGCTGGATTCGGAAGGCCCAAGACCGGAAGGAGTGGCGCCGATTAGAGGCGGCCTATGTCCAGCAGAGGACGGGACATCTAGAGGATGATGATGACATTACTATATATTATAGCGCCGTCTGTGATGAGCATAAAAGCTGTTTATATTTCTAGTGCATGTCGATAATAAGTGGCCTCAATGGTGATAATTCATTACATTTCATAAATGATGGTAACAATATCAAAATGAAAGCTTATTTTCTGTGTATTGTATAACCATTTGCCTTTTGTTAATAACAAATATAATAAATGTCACTCTGAAGAGAGCAACAAACGGGCCATCGTAACAATTAACTGCTGCCGTCCATAGATATTGAGCAGAACTATAGGAATGACACGGTTACTGACCGTGGTCAAGTCGTTTTTGATTATTAATAAGACTTCTAGTTAGTATTAATTAATAATAATAATAAATAGGATATCCATGTACTACACAGCACAAATTGAATTCCCAAAGTGAGTTAGAAGAGAGATTGAGTTATGGTAACCAAATGGCTGATAAACTTCATACATTTACGTCGATACTTTTACACCTAATCTACGTCTACTGAATCCAGCTGCATCTGTTTTTAAGGCCGTCAAACCCCTGGTAAGAGGGCGTCTTACGCTTCTTTCATAGATACATTTTTATGAATACGTCAGAGTGTAAAACTCATATAAAAGTAAGTCTGCACACCCGCTATTGTTGGGAGCACTATTCAATCAAGGACAATGCCGCGTTTACCCATCAGGCCTATTATAATTTATTGTGTCTTCAACTCGTTTCCTATATCCCTTCGCATTGTTTCGCGATGTTTTAACAATACTAAAACAATGTTCTCACGATATTGGGATTGCATTAAGAGACAGAATCAAGGTTTTAAATAATTGAATTTATGACAGCTCAGTAAAGTGAAGATGTCTTTTTTTATTGAATAAAACAGCTGAATATTTTTTATGTGCTTGCATAATTTTTTGTAAGATTCTATTTTTAAATTGCTTGTGCATTCCTTATGTTTTATAGCTTAGTGGTTTGTTCCAGTCTCTTAATCAGCGGATTTGCGGTTAGAAACTGACAGGTGCACGTATGTTCTAATAAAAAGGCTGAACTAAACAGTCTCACTAAAATTTCGAAAATAGTGATTAGGAGGATTAATATTTGCTAATCTCGAATAGTGACAGCTTGTCACATCAGATAGGTACCTATAGTTAGAAATTCCACGGATTCAATAACTTCCGACAGCTATAATTCATCTAACGTAACACTGTAACATCATGCCTGTAATCCCCGTAGATGTAGACAGAGGAGTGCAGTAAACTCCCACGTTTCATCTGTTACATTTAAGTCCCAATGGAATAGCCTATTGCCATACACCAGGCACAGAACCAGACTCCGAGTCACTACTAGAAATTCTAAATCTAATCCTAATTCTGATCTATAGGTCATCTAAATCTATAATTAAAATATAGATCTAAAACAATATATACCTATCTAAAACTATATGTATACACACAAATATTTGTGTAATAATCACAAGCTGTGTCTGGGTATAAAATTATGTATAATATATCTATATCTACAGGTATTCATGTACATATGTATGTAGTTTGAGATCAGGTGGCTGTTACCGGTATTCTTATATAAAACAACTAAACACAGTTGCATTTATATCAATAAAATACACAATATTGGAACACATTTTGCATAAAAACATACATATTATTAGAGGCGTGTCGATTATTACAAACCGGTAGTTAATTTATGTAATTTTCTTGTAAGACACGTGTCGCACACTACACATCATGGTTGATGTGTCTTATGTTTCCGCGTATGGGCAGTACAATCAGGCGTATTATAAATTGTACAATTATGTACAATTAGAGAATATCCAGGACACTCTGGTACTGGTTAATGAAGGTATGCTTTTTATACGTAGCCGGTTTGAGAGCCTCCTGATGGTAAGTGGTCACTGTCTATGGACAATTACAAGACACGAGGCGTGATCAATGCCTTGCCGATTATGAAAGAGAGTTATATGTCTTAGACCACCGGGAAAACCTCAGTTGAAAGTCCATTCTACATTTTATACGCGCGCAGTAAGAACGAACGTGCAATCCGATATAAAAAAAAGCTAAAAAGCATGGCATAGACGCTTATGATGCAATATATAAATAGTTACATCATACAGACTCATTAGAATTATCGTCCTCGACTGCGCTTTTTTCTGTTGTTCTATATGTATATTTAAATCCACTAACGGATAATATGAACGCAAGAGAATTAATTTTTGATATTACATTTTATTTTTATTATATCATAATGCCAGGTCTGTTATATATAGGCAGAGAGCATTGAGTACTACATAATACATATCTTCCCTTACAGATCTTACGCGTTTGATTTACATACATAGCCATATATATTTTCAGCACCTTTTAAGCACGCACACTGCTTTCGGCTAACCGCTAGAAAATTAGTCTACATAACGCCATTTTTATTGATACAGATACACATGTAGCGCGCTTAAAAGCCCTAGTATTTAAACGTTTCATTTTACGCTACCAAAGATAGGGCAATCTTACTTCATGTTGTACATGATTTTGTTTCCTAATGATAATTTAATATCGTGTTCTTTAATAGCAAAATATTTCTTTAGAATGATTTTAAACTAAATTCAGTAATACCGAGTCACGTTGACTAGATTTACTTCAATAGACCACAAAAAATATATATTTAAAACGAACTCTATTTCCGTCATCCTTTCACTAATTACACGGTGTAAACGGAACGCGCGGGGTGTGTGTGTTCTTTTTGTTAATTTACTTTTAAAAACATTGATTCTTTTTTTAAGCTTTGTGTAGTGATTTCTTAGTTTTTATGTCATAATAATTCGCGCCAACGATTGTGGCGCCATCTGAATTTTCAATATAGTATTGTGTTTTAACAATTCAGTACGTTAAAAATAGTATATCAATATTCTATTATTATATTGTTACCCGACACTTCCCTTACGGGTTAGGTAGAGAACACCGATTGCCAAGTGTCTCTGTTTTCTAAATTATAATTAAATCATTACTCACATCTCCATCCCTCTTTATTTTGACATAATGCCTACCCACATCCGCTTAAATCACAAAAAGACAAGTGACATTGTAATTATGGTCACCATGAAAACATGCGAAAAAATTCGTAAATAGCATAAAAACAAACAATGACGAAAATCATGTTGAGTGTCAATATTCTACCATAATCGTATGACCCATAGAGCAAGTATATATAGACATGACGCATTTTTATAGTCTGTAAATTATTAATCTATTGGAAAGGCTGATGCCCAGCAGTAGACGGAAATAGCTGATAATGATGATGATCACATTATTAATAAGAGTGTATTTTCACCATGTAACGGAATAAAACATTTAAATGTGATTTAATCATGACTATTTTATTAACAAATCGAATATAAATACGGTGTACAAATGAACACTACTCGTATAACTCAATATGATATCGTAGTTGTATGACCCACAGATTACGTCTTGTATAGAAATGATACAAGCCAATTTATAACCCTATGACGGTCATGCGTGAAGATTTTATTCTTATACGGCAAACAAACATAAAAACGAGCCTTACGTTATGACTCAGTATTACATCGTAATTCTTCTATCCATAAAGTTCGTGTAGACATTATACAAGCATATTTATAGTCGGAAATTCTTATAACACATGGCGATTTTGATAGTTGCATTGTTAAGCGATATGTAGGTCATTAATAATTTATAAAAACAAATGCTTTGTCAACTTTGGAACAGTATTTCATTCAAATTTAAAAATTCTTACAGCTTTTCCCAAAATTATATTAACACTTCATACAGTCGCCTTTTCTTATTTCCTTGATTAATCTGTCCATTTGAGGAAATATGAAATGTTACGATATCTTTTAAAATTGCTTGAAAGAATACATTCATAAATCAAATGATTACTTTACAAGACCGTAACCTTAAAATTTTGCCGCCAATTTTCCAAATGTTCTGTGGTCATGTTGCCAATGGTTTGTTTTTTTATTACAGCGTTATATCAATTGTACGGCCGATTGAAGTAATCTACGATCATGAGACAAATTAGCTGTTTCTTTTTGATAAAAGCAGTGTTTGCAAAATATTAAAATATTTTTATTATAGTAAAAAATTACATTTTACAAAAGTTCCATGTATTTTTTTAATACACAATGACTATGCTATTAGCGTCCAGTGATTTTCAAGTTTAATTACTTTAATAATTTATATGATCCATTTAAGTTTTAGTTACATGGTCTGGATGGGATGCGTATCTTTGTATTAGTATCTATCTTTGTATTAGTATTATT
>DWME01001085.1:0-27105 GCA_018244795.1 Parelbella ahira ahira
TGTCGGTAGGGAGGTCCTGGGTTCAAATCCTGGGTCGGGTACTATTGGATTTTTCTAATGTATAATTTCTAGTAGTGACTCGTAGTCTGAAATTGTGCCCGATGTATGGCAATAGGCTCACCACCTATTCCATGGGACTTAAAGGTAACAGGTGAAACGTGAGGGTGTACTACACCCCTTTGCCAACACCTTCAAGGATTACAGGCGTGATGTTACGTTTAGACAAGTAAAATAATGTGTTTCCATTTTTTACCAAAAGATGTAGTCAGTAATTTTTTTAAAAGCGCATCTATGCAAATTAAAACATTAAATAAATATAAAGTTATACATAAAGCAGTAGTTTCATTATTTTCTCAATAATCTTATCATTTCAAGTTTCTTTTTTACGATTTCATTAAGAGACAAATTGAAACCATCTCGTCGTCGCTATAACTTATTTCTTTTCCCAATCATTTTCTTTTCTTTTTCCATTTTATCCATCCCTCTGTGTAATCTTCTATTCTTATCGCGCTGTGTTCAATTTGTAGTTTTTTACTCGTTAGTGATTCATGAATGTGGAGTATTATTAATTTTTTTAATTCGCATGCACATTCCTCTCTGCTATAATTTTATAATTATTCTTCAGACTAACCGATTATCTGCTAAGCAATAGCTATCACTCTTAGTAAAGTATCACTTATTTTATTTTTTCCTTATGTAGTGGTAGAACATACAATATATATTGTACATAAATATCCAGAATTGGTAGCTTATCAAGGGTTTTCATTTTCAAATTTCCAACATCATTTGCTATTAGTAAATTTCGAAAATTTCAAAATTCGTCATCATCATCATCATCAGCCTACTTCCGTCCACTGCTGGACATAGGCCTCTCCAATGGCACGCCACTGAGCTCGATCTTCAGTTCTTCGCATCCAACCGCTGCCAGCCATTTTGCGTATATCGTCACTCCACCTAGCTGGAGGGTGTCCTACGCTATGTTTGCCAAGTCGCGGTCGCCACTTCAAAATATGTCTGCTCCAGCGGCTATCGGTTCCGCGAGAGATATGACCAGCCCACTGCCACTTCAGCTTGCTAATCCTTTACTATGGCAAAATTAGGTAATTGTAATTTCTCAAAATTGGTATATATATTGGCAAAATAAACAGTACTGAATTAACGACGCTTGAGAGACATACTATATTTGTACAAGACTTGATATATTTGTAACTAAAGGTATTTAACTAGTTGATATTTTTATACAAATAATGTAGAAACAATCAAATTAATGTCTATTAATCTAATGAACTACACATCGTAAATGGATAAATGTATAAAGGTCAAAATGTAACAGAAAATTAAAGACGTACTGTGGTATTTCATACACAGTAGTTTCCGGATCTGAATATTTCGATAGTCATTATAACATGTGAAGTAACTATGACATTCAATGGATCTCCAAGAAGGGTTGGACGATATCGCCGTAACGTCGCACTACAGAAAGCTCAATATACTATTGTTTGGGGAGAATGGAAAACATTATATTAACGACTCGCCTCGTAGGGAGTCGCCATATTTCTGTTATTTGTGTGACGTCAGACATTGCTTGAATTGCGGCCTGATTTTGTGGTGAGAAATTTGGGGTTTCACTGGGAATCGTTTTAGTCCTTTATTGTATCAATCAGTTTTCCCTTATGTTTATTGCTATTGAAATGGAAATTTTGTTTTGATATGTGACGCTATTAGTTTATACTAATGTACCGACAAACAGTTGAAACGTAGGTTCCTAAAAGCATTATACATAATATATATAATTTAAGTACTGTTGTATTACGTGTAATATAAATTTCAGAATACAATTACGTTATTACAATGTGAATAAGGATAAAACGAACTCAATTAAAATTTTCGCGTATATTTCATAATAATCCAAGAGAAAATTCACAAGACGAAATTGATTTCACACAGAAAGGGGATGTTCTCTCGTATTAATCCGGAGGCTCGTGTTTAGAACATGCAATAACTTACGCTTAGGTGAAATACCCTTAGATAGGAACTAGAAAAACTCATAATAATACAATTTTGTGAGTGAAATATGGCGTCATGAATTTCTAGGTATAAGGCGAGGTAACTTTGTTATGACAGTTATAGCTTGCGGTCTGAGCGAGGAACTGCAGCGATGAACCCGTAAACAAAAAGAAAAATATATATCTGGTGCTATTTTGAAGTTTCTCTCGGATCAAAGTATCATGAATACATTAGTTTCTCTCATCAAGCGACAATATCTAATAGTTTGAACTTGTAGGAATTCTACGATACAATAAATAATGTCTATAGGATTAAAATATTACTTAATGTCAAATGTCAAATACAAAAAAAAGTTTCATCACAAGCTAGTTCCGTAGTTAAGTACTCAGATATTTGAGTATTTAGGAGAAACCATCTAATATTTTTTTATATTCTCATTAGATCTATAAACTTGATGGATGGTTTCATCCAAAAACACCGCCGCCTAAGTATCGCTCGCTATCGAACGCCTGCTAAGAAGTAGAGCGAACAACAGTTTTTATTACCTTACCTGGTGAAATCGGAGGCTAACCTGACCTGGTCCCTCTGCTATGTCAGCAATATTATTCATCTTACTCCCAAATTAATGTTTGTCACGCCTCAGCCTTTGAATGTAATCAAACCAATTGAGTTTTATCTCATTAAGGATAGATTGTAGTATAGGTTTATCGGAAATTATTTTTATCACATCAGGCGTGGTCAGTCCATTCACAGGTGACCGTTTATAGGCAAGTTTATTGACTTTTTATTCCTTGACAAAAATGGCGAATATTTCTCGTGTATATGGATCTGGATAAAGAGATATTTTCATTAACAGAAATGGATGGCTGTCATAAAACCCTTCACACACACATGTCAGTTTTACAGATTCCGGGCTTACTCCTTAGTCGATGTCTGACCTATTTGCCTAAAATAAGGTTAGAAATCTGGATATCTGGCACTCGGTACTCTCTGCCTAACATAAGTCATCACCTTTATAATATATTTCCAATAACTTAGCGTCAAATGTTGGATTTCTCGTTGGATTTAGTTCTCTAGTGCAGCCGCTGTTACACCATAATTGATCCAATTTTTGCTCATTACTCCCTTTAAATATATTTTTGGAGCATCTTTCTGTAACTCCTGCCATAGTCTAATTGCCCTGATGTTGTTCTGCATTAAAGTCACATTAGTAACGTCATAACGATGAATTACCACAGCATGATAGATACCTGATGATATTAAACATTTAAATTACTGCACGGCGCCCGCTCTCCCAGTTTCGTAAGGTGGAGCGGAATGACTAACTCCGAGCGCTATCTTTGTGTTTAACAATAGTTAGATAAAGCTTTGCTTTGAGGCGTGCTCTAGACTTGGCAGTTTACAAAGTTTATTATATAGGGAGCTTTGTTGAATCTACCAGGTACATGTCGTGTGCACGGCTTCCTTATAAAAGTTGTCGTCAATGAATTAGAATTTCTTTTCCTTGGAAGACCATCGTTTATGTATAATCTTTTCTATATCATCATCATCATCAGCCTACTCCCGTCAACTGCCAGACATGGGCCTCTGTAATAGCAATATGGGTAATATTTATTTATGCTGGCGCTACCATAGTGGCATCTATCTGTTCAAGAGTCTCAAGTAGCATCACAGTTTCTCAGGGAGTACTAGCAGGCTAACATATGTATATATGTACTTCTTTTGTCGGGTTCTTCAAATGGCTGGGCCATGAGACTCTACAGTATTGTAAGTACAGTTGTTCTTTAAAACCTGCAAGATACTTCTCACTTTGTGCCTTTGTAAACATCTCCCTTTTCTGAAATATAATTTACCTTCTCCCTTAGTTGCAATGCGTAGCAATTACATTAGCTATGTACATGTATTTATATAATATTATATACATCATACAGGCTATTTACCTGCAAGGCGCCACCGCTCTTGGCCATTGTGAGATAAGTGTGTAGCCTGAGGTAGGGCTGGCGACTTTGGTTGGCGTTTAGATACATTTTTTTAAGGATATCTTAACATTTAATTTTAATGTATTCTAATTTTAATTGTAATATTCCTTAACATGATCCCCAACCAGCATGCTCTATGCCATATGGATTTTGATTATTTATCGGAAACTAAAACGGTGCAAATTTTTTTTGCTATTTAACACTTATAATATGAAACGTTTAATACGACTATAAATATATGAAAAAATATTAAATAATAAATTAAAATAAAAAGGAATAAATATCCATTGAAAACTAAACATTTTTTGAATAAACGTAATACAATTCACGCCTGTATTTCCTCGAAAGCCTATTCTACGCTAAAGCCTATTTCTCGTGAGCCCATTGCCATAGACCGGGCACAAATCCATACTCCGGGCTGCTACTTGGCATTATATTACTATAAAAATACACATATTAACGTCTTCAACTTGCGTAAACTTCACAAAAGAGTTAATGCTTCTACTTTCCGATGAAACGCGTGAGAAATTCTTGTCAGAAGCATATGGTACATATATGTGTAGTTATAGAATTTTCCAGAAAATGTTAAGCTGAAGCTACTCGTAACCGTAATAGAAGTTTGAGGAGAGGACTGTGATTCACAGGAATTTACGATCATATAAATGACACAAAGTACGAAGACAAAATCATTGCTTGTATTTTAATACCAATTTATATACGCACTTAATGAACGTCAAAGCACACTACACGCGACAGTGGCGCCCTCATTTTTTTCTGTACGCGCTTTGCTCTAAGACATTTGTTTACGTTGTACGATGAACATTATTTATATAAAGTCTTATTTATTTATGTACCCTTTAGTTTTCCATCTTACCACAAACACTAACGTTTTGTTTTTTACTTATTTTATTTTTACGCTTCAGTGCTGTTTTCTCTTTAGTAAATGAAATGTTTTCCTTCGGGATAAAAAGTAATTTTTGTCATCCAACTATATTTGTGATCACGTCGACAAGTACTGTGTGAGAACCAATAGTGAAAGAATAATATCTATACAAGTACATTTTATGTATATACTTACATGTTTGTTTATCAGCGTCCGGTGTCCATGGTATAGGCTCTCTTTATTTTTGAATCTGATGGGCACGTGTATAGTATATTCATAATAATTTAAAAGCTATTGAGTACTCGCCGTATGTAGTATTAAACAGATTTCCATTCGCTGCTTGTCGATTAAATTGAGACAAACAGTTATTATATCATGCTTTGAAAATACATCGGTTTATTTGACAAAAAAATATGTAAGCAAAATTCTAGAAAACATAGCGTGAAATTAACATCTAACTGATGAAACCTGTAAATATAGTACAGTAGCTTAAGAATAGCAGTAAATAGATGTGGGTAAGAATGGAAAAAAAATCAAGAATGTAAAAGAAGACAGATATGGATGTTACATGAAGGCGCAGTCAATGAATTAACTGTTTAAATGTTTTCTACAGCTATCTATAAAAATCTCATGTCTTTAGACTTACCAACTGTCTTCATACTCGAAATTACTAGTAATAGCAATATCACTTAATGCCATTATGGTTGAAATAGGTGCAATGTTGGTGGTTACATCAACAGGTACTTATTTTACAAGATGCTTAAACACACCTATAGAGTTTCTTTCGCCGCTTCTTCTCCATAGCGAGGTGTCTACCGAATCGGTGGTAGTTTCATTTTGACTTGCAAAAAGTTGTTCTATTGAACCAATATTGAATGAATAAAATTTGAATTTGAATTTAAAGTTATTAAATTATTGAAATCCAATTATTGGCATTAGTCATTTGAACTTGCAAACTCCCTTATTACTTTTCTCTCAGAGTCCATCTTTGCTTAAGGTCATTGTTTATCTGCCAAATAAATGACAGAATCTGTGGTCACGTTACACTCGTACTTTTGCATACTCTTTGCAACTCGAGAGTCCGTTACAACGAAATTCTTGTGAAAAATATAATCTTTCACTTATTTATTCTTTAGGCTTTTTCGCTTATTTATTTATTCTTTCGCTTATTTATTGTTTATTAAATAAAGAAGAGCTTGCATTCACAAGATTCTTTTTCTTTTTGTTCACGATACAAGTTAGTAACTCCAACAGACGAAGTTGTGGGTTCGAATCCCAACCAGAACCAATATTTATATGAGTAGTATAAGTATTCAATTGTTATCTGAATGTACAATTTTGTACTACGTGTGTGTATTTAGAAATTCAAATAAGTATCCTGTCAGCTGTGTAATTATCATAATAAATACTCTGCCTCATTTAATATCGGATGCCGTGTATGTGCCTGTCGCAAGATATTGTAATTAATATTAAATTAAGGCTCAATAGTGACAACCCTAGCTCGCATAAAGCTTAGTTCCGGAACGCCCTTCATCCGTAAACTCAACTAGCAAAGCTTGTAATTTTAGTATTTTTATGCTTTCCTCTCCCGGTCTTAATGTTTATGATTTCTGTACCTACTGTATTTCCTTGAACGCTGACTTACAAGTATAATCTTTGCATACATACATTTGTACATTAGAAATTATATCTTACAGAACCTTATAAAGAAAGTAGGCGTGGAAATCCAGAATCAAGTATATACGAGTATTTTTTCATTTCACGTTTTCAGTAAGTACAAAGCAAGAGATGTGCCCAGTGTTGGGTCAGTAAATTGATTTACAAACGATTTTAGTTTACGACTATCCATATATTTTGAATAATTGTATATTATTTCAAGAGGGAAATTAATTCAAATCGATATACTAAAGTGCAGTAATTAGAATACGCATATAAAATGTATGTGCGAATGGCATAAATATCTCGTGACCGTTAAAAGATTTACATTTGTAATTCTGTATAATGGAATATATGATCAATGATACTATATATAATTAAGAAAAAAACAGATATGATTTGGCCAATACTCGTGCGATTATATTAATGCCACGTGTCACTGGCGTCTGACAATTTGAAAGTATAAATATTAATTAGGTAAAAAATGCTCGTGTTTTTTTTCATCAACGTATATTTGGTGACGTGATTGGTTCGGAGCTCATTTTTTTGAGTGACTTAAGAAAATTTTTTTTATGAATTTGTCGATGAATATTTTGAGCTTGATTGCTAGTTAAAGTAACGTACATTCGATGTTCTAATTATAATTGTTCATGCTTTCATCAGCTGGTCCTGGGTTCAAATCCCGGGTCGGGTACTATTGGATTTTTCTAAATTAGAATTTCTAGTAGTGACTCGGAGTCTGGATCAGTGCCCGGTGTATAGGCTCACCACCTATTCCATGGAACTTAAACGTAACTGGTGAAACGTGGGGGTGTACTACACCCTTTTGCCTACCCCTTCAGTTTTTGTTACTATCATTTCTAAGCCTTTTACCAATTAAATAGGTAGTCTTTTATTGCACAATGTAATCTGCATGATACTGCTTAATTTTTTGTACCTATGCAAAGACGAGCTCTGAACTGAGTTTGGATTCTCGTTCTACATTGGTACAGACATACCTATGAATGAATTACTGGTTTTGGCGAGTTGACATTTTAAAAATACCAGTTTACGGCTCATGTACTTCCTTAACAACAGTGAGTTTATGCATTCCGTTATATATTAGATACGAAAAATAATCTCACAAAAACGTAATCATTAATATCAGTCCTTTTATCGTTCCACTGTAGCTTAAGAATCTCCTTTTGATGCGAAAAGTCAAGGCCGTTGTCAGCTACCTTGGTCACGTCACTTCACATGTGTTGGAAAGACCTTATAGAAAAATCTAAGGAGTTTGGATTTGCTTAGGTTTTTCCTTATTCGTAGTTATCAATACGTACTATTGTCATACAAAGATAAGTAAGGTTAAAAGTAAAAGTGAATGCAAAATAAAAGTAATATGTATAATATTACTTTTATTTGTCAGAAACGTACATAAACGTATGTTGCTATAACGTATATTGCTATAAGGTGATAAATAACTAGCTAAATAAATAAAGTAACAGTGTCAATGTCAGCACTTAATGTATTTTTTTTCACAGAAACTGCAGATACTCTATTCGCCGAATGAGAAATGTGAAGCTTCCGGTGCACTTTGAAATCTATGGTAATTCTAAGTTAATTTTATTCGCATTCGATGCTGGCTCGGGCGTAACTTGTTTTCATGGTAGTTCTTTGTCGATATACTTTGTGTTGACTATTCAACTTGATAACCGTGTTACTTTAATAAATGAATAACTTCAATTCACTAGGAACAAAACAAAATTCTCTGTACAAACCGGTCTTTTTAATATATTTGCATATACTGATTGGCATCTTTATCTTGCTAGCGACAGACATGGCCTTCGAATGGAGATAAGGAACCAGTTTTTCATAAGATTTCTTTCCCACGGTGGTTAATAGTATGTAAATATCATGTGAGTCTACTGTGCATTAATAGCTCAATGTTATAAGGTAACGGTTCAATGGCGAAGCAAGCAATGAATAATTCCATTGCACCGCAAATATATAATGCACTGACTTGCTAAGCAGTATTGTTTATTAACTTTAAACTGAGGGTTTTCTGTATAAAAAGCTGTTATGTTATGTTTTAGTAATTTATTTGAAATCACAATAAATTATTTTCGTACACATTGTACCTATATTTGACTATTTAAGCAGAGCATGCAACTGAAGTTTTTAAAAACTTGTTCTCTGTCGCCTCAATTACTAGTACTCCCCACATATCAGTTAAAAGTACACAATAATTTACGTATTCATCAAAGTGAAAATCTTAACAGAATTCTATGAAACTCGAGATCAAAATATGCAAATAGCAGTCGGATACAACTGAGAACAGTTTCTAGACACGAGTTGTTCTACCAAAAACCATAGAAACTATCGTTACATATGTAAATATTGTGACCCAAGATTTTAATCGCCAGTAGATCATCGGCTTAATATATTTCACGTAAATGTTAATAATGTTATAATTTTTTACGAGATTTTTTTAGTTTCTGCGCTCGTAAACTGTTCGTTTGTTGAATGGAGAATTCATTATGTGCTACACGTAACACGCTTCTGGTTCACATTTATTTTTATATCGAATGTTATATAATAATATCTCACAATAACGATACACGATATATACTTTTCGAATAGTTCGAAAATTTAACACTTACCTAATTAAACATTGTAAACAAAAGGCGTATTTATATAAATTGTAATGTGTGTACGACTAACAGTAACATATGCGGTGACCTAATTGTTCATGTAAAATTTTTGTTAATGCACATTTTTTGAGACTGAAACTTTGTATGCCTTTTGCGGTGCAAAATGACCGGTCGCGAGAAATTTCCACAAAAATTTAGAACTGATCTGTTGTTTCGACCAAAAAAATATAGAAATGAGCTGTTCGTTTTGAAAATTCAAAATTATTTTGAAAATTCCAGAGAGGAAGTATGTTTCTTTTTAAATTTATGTATGTCGAAATAGTCCAAAGATGTTACCAACATCTTGTACTCTTTAACAATGTTGGTCTTCTTGCAGTATATTATTAAAATTAAGATTTGTTCTTATATCATCCACGCTCACAAAGCCACGGCTTGTTGAAAATTTAGTTGACTGCCATAATAAAGGTGAAGGTTAGTTACAACAAAATATTATTATGTAAATTTTAATTACGTTAGAAAAAAGTCTGTGGACATTTTAGTTACCATCAAAAAAAAAAAAATGTTTGCGTAAACTTTGATTACTACAAAAAATGTTTATCCAAATCTTGGATATTAAAAGCAGAAATGTTTTTGTACATTTGCTGTAAGAAAGATTGCTTTAAGCTGTTTCAAAACTTCTTCAATGGAAAATCTCTTCAAAAGTGTGTCTCTCCCAACAACAGTTTACAGCAGCAAAATGTTTCGTGGCTTCTATTGACCGGAGTTAAATTTCCATCCGGTACACTTCACGCAAATGGAATCACACGTATCGCCGTCTAACACTGGCTAACTGTATATCAATTACTGGCTTCGGCATATGGACCAGCGGACATGAACCCATTATTTAGAGTTACCGAGAATCTATGTATCCGTATATCAAGGTGTTATGAGTCTACATGGACAGTAGCCAGTTGTCTACCTGTAATTCTAATGGAATGCACCAAATTGTATCCATTACCTAATTGGTCTATGAAGCTTCCTGCACTAACAATAAACTCCCTAAAAGAAAGATGGATTTGCAGCGATTATTTCTACCAGCAATTTTTCTTTTAAAATGAATGTTTTTCCTGTTACGGTTGTAGAATCCTCTGATTGCTGTGCAACTACATATAGCTCGCCCATAAGCTGCCAATATTTCTACTGTCAACCATCAACGCACCTATAGTGAACTAATTTTCTTCTAGAAAAGCCTTTTCTGGTACGGGGGTAGGATCTTCTGATTAGAGTCAAACTGCAGCTACCTACCCCAAACAGCTGGCAATATTTCTACTGTCAAGCACGAGTGTATTGTGTTCGATAGACATACAAGACATGAGTGATGACGCTCTGGTACTTTGTACGTGACCTATCATAGGAAATTCTTTGAGCTGTTTAAGATTGCTCAACAAATGCTTGAGTATAGCTGTTCTGATTACATCAGTGGTGTCAGTTTTATACTCCCATATGTATAGTTATATGTAACTTGTTTCTGTTTGTGGAGAAAATGCAAATTTTAGTCAATTTATATCTTTAAAAGTCCTTCTATGCTGAAGTTATCATAGCCTTAAATTTCTACAAACAAGTTGATAGTCGGTGTTATGATATCATCTCTAGATTTAGGAATTTCTGCGTGTTTCATTAACATTATTATGTCACGGAGAATCTATTTAAGTTTTTACTACTATATGTATTAAACTATATAATTATAAATGTAAATATCGTATATCGACATTCATATAGGGATGTATTTAAGAATCGATACATAGCGGTTTATTAAGTCTCTGAACACTAGGGTATAAAATCACAAGTGAAACTTGAGAGTACTACATTCCTCTGCTTACACCTCCGGGTAAAAACAGGCGTAATGTTATGTTATGGTTTATATTTAAAAGATGAGAAAGATGTTAGAGCTTTAGAAAAATATGTAGAGTTGGTATAAAAATGATGGGTGTACGGTTAGCACGTAGGAGATAACGCTAATTAAAATAGAGATGTGACGTAATCGGTGTGCGGTTGCGTTTTAATAAGCCTTCACCGTGTAGATGACGGGCGACAACACTTGTAGAGACGATAAAATTTTATAAGGAAAATGTTGCTCCACATGTATATTTACATTTATATTTTTTTTTAATTTTGATATTAGATTAATCTCAGGTCATCACTCAACTAACGAGGCAGTCGAAGCACAAATATTTTTGTTCAAATAAAACACACATCTTGCATAAAATCACACCTAAAATAAATAAGACTACAGCACCTAATGGATGCTGCCCATTAAACATATTTTTCAAAACTCGCAGCTGAAAGATGCGCACGCAACTTTATATTGTACACTTTGTTATTTTAACTGAAAGTTTACTAAATTTTTTATTATAACGTAACAAAAAAGAATTACATAAAAAATTTGGAGGCATAGTTAATTGGCTAATACCGGTTTTGAATGTCAGCGTCTCGCTGATAGAGTAGAACCCAAAAGTGGAACATTCTAGGCGTTTATAGATAAATCCAGATATCAATGATGGACTCTTTGTCCTGACAGCGGCATAATATCAATGGACGTAACCCAGATAGTGTCCCAGGGCGATGGTAATGTCTGATACTGAGCAGAGAAAGGGTTGCGTGCGGATTATATTGTAGCGTCAGCATAGAAATTATTTTGTTATTTTATAAGAAAAACGCGAGGGAAGTAAGACTCTAGTAGATAATATTTCTTGTAGGCTGAAATGTAAAGTAAACTTTGTAACAGAGATCACGTTTTATACAAGCATTTAATAATAAGCATTGCTTGTTCTCATAATCAAGGAAAGAATCGTGAAGTAGTCTCGTTAAATTTTGAGTTGTTCATAACATTCAGAAGGTGAGTGAAGTCTGCCGACTCGCACTTAGCGAGTGTTGCAAGTATGTTCTTAGACCTTATTAGCAGAGAAGATCATAATGAATATAAAAAAAAAACGTAACATCACGCCTGTAATCCCAGAAGGGGTAGGCAGATATAATGAATATGATAATCTTAAATATACAAAGTTATTACTTAAAATGTTTTTACTTGCAGTAATTAATCCAAGAATCAATCGCTCTTAGTGTTGCTCACGTCGAAACTTGACTTCCGGTGGCGTCATATAGAGATAGATGAAATCATTTATATAAATCTTTTCGATTGTTTTTTAATAAGCGGTCTTTTCATTGGATGAGGATTTCATTGGATGAGCAAGGCGGAGGACCGAGCAGCGTGGCACGCTCTGGGAGAGGTCTATGTTCGGCAGTGAACAGCTATAGGCTGATGATGAAGCGGTCTTAAAAATGAAGTAACAGCTGTGAATATCTACATACATATTTAGTTACATAGTGGTTACTGCTAAAAGGTGAGAATTGAAGGAGTTCTACGTACTGGCTTCACGTAAATTGTAGGGTTAAACAGCAAAAAAATTTTATTAATAAAAGTCGACAATATGCTTGATGGGGTATTTTTTTGCGAACGCTACAAAAACCGGATGGGAAGTTGATTTATTACCGTTTGTTGTTTGCGGTCATTCTATTGCAACACGTACCTACTTGTTCATACGATGTGTATATATGTGAAAAGAAAAAAAACAAATTGTGGCGAATTCTAAAGTGACATTTCTTTTACGCAGTTAGAGGAAGAAGGTTGTTGAAAGCGGAAGCGACTGTACAAATATAGAGTGTGTACAAATGTAAATGTGGAGTTACACTCTCGAGTGGGTAGTATATTATTCGTGTATTACATTGTTATAACAAAAGGTTTCGTACGTATATTTGTTCTAGCATTTTTCTTTTTTTTTTACACAAGTAGCTAACTGTCAGGTAGCAGTCACCAGTCGCCGTTACCATCCTTTTACAATTTACTCTAAAAAGCCTAAGAATAGGACCGTTAGTCCTAATTAGTAATTTAGTATTATTTGTTTAAAATGACATTATTTGCTACAAATATATAATACATATTTGTGGATATGGTTTCGACTATGCTTAACGGTGTTTAGACATTCTTTAAAAAAACATGCTAAGTGCTAAATTGCAGCTTTTGTTTTCGTCTATTAGATTGTGGACAAAAGTTATAGTACGTTCACACCTACGAAAGGATGGAAATATAATTGTTCATTAATGTTCTTGCCCGGAATGAAACCAGAAACTTTCTACAAATAATTGAGAATAATAATTACAAGTACATAACAGCATGGCGGTTAAACTCAAAATAACTTGTTCTTATTCTTTATAAAAACATCAGTACTACCAGCTACATACTTTAACCAGATGTGTACAGAACATTCTTCAAGGCAATTCGTTACAATTATTCTCCGTTCAAACTTCGTGCATCTTCGTGCGCTGTCGGATATCATCGGGCGTCCGCGGCACGCGCATCAACCTGTTACGACTACCGGTCGCTTGGTCCTTGACCCACCTGTTAAGCCGCTTACAAACGTAACATCTACTATTAAGAATATTTTATTTTGAAGGTGCTATAGCTACCATTAACAACAGCACAAAAAACATATTTAACGTATTGCACTTTGCAGAATTCAATGGGAAGAATTTTACTGTAACATAATTTTACAAAAAAAAATGTTGCTACTCCCTTTTCACACCACATGCAAACTAAGCAACGCTTGAAATGATCACCATCAACAAATCTTCGATAATATGTTCACATAAAAAGAAAGTTTAAGGCTACAGGCTACAACGCTAATCCAATGTGAAATAAATAGCAGAACTTACACGACTCAGAGAACATTATGGAGAAACTAATGTGTTCACCTTTCCTTACAATGTTTTCTTCATTGATGTAGCGAGTGATACAGAAGTTTAGGCTGTCCATTATCGTTATTACGTAGGCTTTGTTAATGTATAGTACGTTTTGATGACGCTAGCCGCATAAAAAATATACATCAGATTATCCAACCACTTTCGCAGTTGCTGTCGTATTGAATAGGTACATGCCTACCATGTCTGTCAGCAGTCAGACAATAGAACTGACTTTCGGTTAGATTGAATAACATTAGCACGAATATTGCTATTTAGTGTATGGACATAGTTATTAAATGCGGCAAAGGGTAGGTAGTGTCCCAGCTAGTTGTTTGTATAATTTTAATTTATTTATTTAAGGTAGTTCAGGAAGAAGAGGTTGCCCTTGTAATTTTAAATTACTGCTTTAAAATGCTTATCGATTACATTATAAATTGGCTTATTCGTACACTTTGTAAATAAGTTACTATGTAAATAACTTCGATTACATTTACATATGCGTTAAGATGGTATCAGACGGAAGAAAAAATAAAAGACGCTATTAACGTTTATTATTTGCAAGGTTTTAATTGCCGACCGTCACGTCTGTGAGAGTCTTTATAAATTCTCGAAGCTAGCGCGATAAATACCCCATGTTCGTGTAATTTCTACTTTTTGTTCGCATTTCTTTTTAGTTAAAGCGTTTGTTAGGGAAAATATTGTTTTAGTAACATGTTTTTACATTTTTATTAATAATAAAGTTATTATTTAAAAAAATGTATAAATCACTACACATATCATATTAAAGTCAAAGCTGCCACTGCTGTGAATTCGATAACTAACGGTTTCTGTCTCAGCGAAAACAAATATTGATGTAAAGATAAGGAATCTTTACTTTGCCTGGGTGTAAAATTACCTAAATATGTATGTATATTTAAAAATGTTATCGTAATTATCATCAAGGGTTGAAGATAATGATGGTGGTCGTAATCACATTCACTTGTGAGAAGACGTGACGAATCTATCATGATTGTGGTAAGTCAGCCGCGAGTATAGAAATTGAGTATCTCTCAAATATGTCGTTTGTTGTAATGGTTACGAAACGTCGTGAAGAACCTACCTTGCTTTTCCTCTCGTACTCAAAAAACTTAAGAGTTTTCCCTTAATGACATCACTTGTCTGGAATATTCAATATTTAATACAGTCTTATAGGAGAGGGCAAGACGCAGATTCATGTAAGGTCAAACCTTCAAGTGATGAACTTATGGATTACAATCAGATCGTGATATATACAGGTATACAAGTTAGTGTGACTTTGTGTGACGTTTGAAAGATATCTATGTTTAACTGTGGGTATCTGTGGGCGAAAATAATCGTAAAACTCCCGCAGATATTATCAAGCTGATACCTACGTAGCCAGTATCACGTTAATAAAAAAATGATAAATATCTTATATACATATATAGTTACATATGTTCATTCTTTTCCTAACACCGGGACACAAAAAAAATACGTAATCTCTTCAGACATTATTCGTCTCGATTGGAATCGAACCCGACACATCAGTCCGGTTCACTAACCGCTGAACCAACGGGCCAGGATCGTAAGCGTGGCGGTAAGCTCTACGATTACAAACAACCCGACTCTATTCTCAGTTTCCATTGCAACAGTACTTTTACGAGAGGTGGATACGAGCTAACTAGAGTGAATGGTTACTAGTTAATGCATGTACGGTCCTCGGTCAGGTGGAGGAGCATGTAGCGATCCACGATCGACTCTATTGCACTCCGCGTTCACAATCTAATCATCTCTAACGTCGCCCGTTCGATTTATATCGATCGCTTTCTGTTTTAATGTCTCTACATTAAAACAAATCACGTCTTTACTTACCACTCAGTACCAAAGACGTCAGGTCATAGCTGTTAAGATGTGTATGGAGTTAAATTTGGGCATGTGAGAATCAATAAATTGATATAGGTATGTATTTTCAGCTGTATAACTACCATATTATGGTACGCACTCGTAACTCAACACAGTATCTGAGTGTATCTGACATCGCACAGTATGATTTAAAGTTATAATGTTTAATACTATCTTAGCTCGATAGAAATTACTAAAATAAAAGAAAGCCAAAAATTATCACCAATCAAGTCTCAAAAGTTAGAATTCTAATGAACTCGTTCACAATATCAATGGAAGGAAACATTAATTCTAAACAGGTTTCGTCGTCCATATATGCAAGCTTTTAAGTGCAAACTTATATCAAAACCGACACATTCGAAAACCACCCGTATTGTTCTAACTTTAAAGTCATTTGCGAATGCTCAAATAAATTGGTAACACTCCAACTTAATATAAGACCAGTACAATCAAAAATTAACCTTATGTACTGTACTTAAGGACATGCTAAGTACAACGATAAACTGGTATGCCTATATTCGTAAGGTCTAAATGTAGCCAACGAAGTTCCCACGACTGAAGAAATGATTGAAAAAGGAACATCTCGTACGTCCTTTTGCGAGGACATATTTAATTTAAAAAACGAGTCTCCCACTTCGAGGTACTGACCTATTTTAAATTTGGAATTCGAAACTTTAATTTCGTTATAAACGTCTTTCATATAGTATAAACTTAATAAACGTTAATGTCAACATTAAAAAATAAAATTTGTATAGTAAATATATGCGTACAATTTGAAATCCTAATCATTATATAAATTTTCATGAAGTACCAATTTAAAATGCACTATAATATACATTTGTAGTAAGCTATAAATTAAAATATTAGCAACAGGAAAAATAACAAGAGGAGGTTACAAGACAGGGTATGGGGTAAGGGGAGAATTCTATTCCCAATGTAACATAAACCGTACGGATATCAAATGTGTCTAAATGAAGAATTTATAAACATACATACATATGTATCTACATGTGTCATGCTTTTATTACTACGTTCGGACAGACGCCGAATTATTATTTATAATAAAATATGTGTAATATATACAATAATGGGTGGTCGTTTACATGTGTTTCTACGATTCTCGGTACAGAATAAAAACAGAATACTATAGAAAACTAATACATTTCGGTTGGCGGGATAAAAAATGTAGATAAGTTTATATTACATTCACAATCATTTTTATAAATATGAGAGGATTGATAGACGTTTTTTCCCATTTTGTTTACCGGATACCGGACCGGATTTATTTCTAAACGGCATTTTCTACCTGTTTACTCAGGTGATTACAATGTGGTGTAGGTATGAAATATTTCGAATTTATTCAAATTATGTAAATTTTACGCTTAAAATATTACTTTATTGAACATTTTACTAGCCAACTATTTTCCAACTTCTAACCATTCCTTCCCAAGGCTATTGTGCTTCAATTTTCAAAGGATGTCAGTACATTTGACATCTACTTTTTGGGTTTAACACAGACTATCCGCTGATAAGTAGCACTTCCATTCTGGCGTTTGCCTTGAAGTAATAAAACGTAAGTATTCTGAATTATTTCCCTTCGAATGTATAATTTATAACACATTCATACAAGAAGATCAAGTGAAGAGTGCTTATGTCGAGGGTTTATGACAACGAAAAGTTTGTCAGGAACGACGCCAATAAGAATCTTTCGTTTCTGCCTACCGCTATGGAAATTTTTTAAAATAAAAAAAATGGAAATTGGGGTGACAATATATAAGTTATAATAAATTCATAGCTAATTTGCTTAATGGTGCACCAGCAACACTATGGATCTAAGGAATGCTGATCTTCAATATATAATGAAGTTAAAACTCTTGCTATGCTACTGAAGGTTGTAAGCAGACCCAAAAACATGAGACCAAAACATTCCTCACAGTTTATATACAGCTCAGCTAAGTCATATTGATGCTGACAACACGTTTAACATTGCCATGGACTACAGTAACCACTTAGCATCACTTAACATCAAAAATCTTTTCGAGAACATTCGCTTTCTTAGATACTTACAAATGTATGCACACTTAAGTTTCGTAGCAAAACCACTTGAGTAATTCAAAATAAGTATTTTCTAGGCAAACAGAAATAAAACATACCAAACTTTTTTCGTATATTTTTTATTCAAAACCATTCGGCTCTACGTGTTACCCTCAACCTTGAAGTTGGTAATAAGTCTCGCCACTGTGGACTGGGTCTATGAAGGTCAGATTGTAATTGTTTTGTTGAAAAAATGAAAGACCTGTTGTAACAACTTCAACGCGGACTTCATAAAACTTGAAGTAATTGTCAAGTTGACAGTTTTAAAGGAAAACGTTGACAGTTTTACGTGCTCAAATCGTAACGATGTAAGAACATATAATTTTAACAAGGTTAATTAATTTTTTATAGCATTTTAAGGGAATGTGAAGAAATGATGAATATAACAAAAGAACAAGGTCTCTAGGTATACAGACATTTATCACACGATGAGCTCTGCTCTACCCGGTAAGAGACCTGCAAATTTACGGTATATATTGGTTTATCTTCACTCCTGTTTCCCAAGGGATAGGTAAAACAGCGGGTTACTCTTCCGCGATTCCCTTGTTGAATTCAACAGCCTGCCATGGAATAGATGGAGATCCTGTTATCATATACCGGATACGAATTCAGACTTCGAGCTACTATTAAAAATTCTACATTATAATAATGCGATAATACACGATCCAGGAATCGATCACAGGACCTCACGATCAACTGTCGCACTTGCAACTACTCCACCAAGGCACACCAATAATAATAACAACACTAATAATTTATATAAATTATTACGTTTTTGATATTATTATCGTTGACATTTTACATAACAAAATTTTGATATGACTGCCTCATTGGTCGAGTGATTGCAAGCGCGACTACCGATCGGGAGGTCCTGGGTTCAAATCCCGGTAACTGGTAAAACGTGGGAGTGCTGTACACTCTTCTGCCCACCTGTTCGGGAATTACAGGCTTAATGTTACGTTAAATTTTGATATGGTTCTTAAAAATATTGATTTTATTTTAATTTTGTAACGTTATTTATAACATTATCTATATCGAGTCAACTTAATTTATCAATCATTACGTCATAGAAGGAAGCAGCAACTTTAAATTTCTTGTCTATAAATAGCTGCAACAGCTATGCCTCAGCCTTAATAACCCTGCCAGTCACTTATTTAGTTTCAGCAAAGAGAAGAAATAAAACTGAGAATGAGGTAACGAGACTCAACAAAGTGTAAGCAATCGTTATATAATGTAATATCTTCCTTATTGGCAATCTTAGGCCGCATCTCGCTTTCCATCAGGTGGGATTGCGGCCAAACGCGAGCCTATTTCTACTTAAAAAAAAATACTCGTCATTAGAATTTATCCAGTGTTTTTTGTCTCGTTCTTTCTTATAATAGACGTAATGTAATGGTAAAGGACAAAGCATTTCACGGCATTTCTGCTACTGAGCGAGACATGGTAGATAAGTGACAAGACAATCTTGGACTCCATTCAAAACTTCTTCCAACACCAGCATCACATCGGTACCTACTCTGATAGTGGGAAGGCAAGAGACAGTGATAGACCATCATTAGGCCTGTCTGTTTGCCATTCTCTGTAATATATTCAATAGAAGTACTTCCATACATTCTTTCAAAGTCTACCTCTTGCCATAAGCCCACCCCTAATCCTTGTAATCCGCCCCACTCCATCCGGTTCTATGCCTTTTGAATGGAACGGTTGCCGGTCTTATTTTTAAGTACCGAATTATTCGATATTATAAATTTCTTATAACTAATTGTCCATGATGTGTTCGAATGAAATTACTATAATCAATTGATGATTCCATAAAACGTGTACAACATAAAAAAACAACCGTAGACTTTATACTTAGGAGTGCCAAGATTTATAGAAAAAATATATTAGTCAAAATAAAAATTATAATGCGGGTAGTTCGAACGCAAATAAAGTATTTTTTCCCCGATAGTACGTTAGCCGCTACGTGCGCGGCCGCATGTTCGCGCGACGGCGAAACAATGCGCGCTTAGAGCGGGCACCCAAACAACGCTACTGTTTCTCGGAATGAGTGGCAAATGAACCCTCCAAGCTCGAGATCACGGCCACACTGTACTCCGATAAGTTGAGAATATGTAGCTTTTATAATATGTTGAGGACCAATACCGTATACATATATAGGGCGGTAGATTGTTAAAATCCACTACACAAATTATTCAACAAATTGGGTTTCAGCGAGCTTATGACGTGAATATATGTATATAATTAACCGTTTCTCCTTTCCATACGCTCAAAAATGAAATGAATGAATGCGAAAAGAAATCAAGTGATTCATATCCAGCAAACATTAGCAGACTTATTCCTATTATAGCAAATAACTTGCTTTAGTTAGTCAGCTGAAAATGTACTTTATGAATATACTAGTAGGTACCTATGGTAACACTGATGTCATTCCAAACATCGGCGTGATGTGACTTCATCTAGATTAGATAGGATTTGAGTGCTTGTACAAAGTCAGCCAATGAAGGAACAAATCAAAAATGATAACGCTAATCGTGTCCTCTCACTTGTTTCACTCGCTTATAATTTGCTGTCCATACTTGCGAAAACACGCGTATTGCAGGCAAAAAATATGTACTACATGCAAAAAATATTACGTACTGCATGCAAAAAAAACATACACTGTATGCAAAAAAATATATTATGCACTGCATACAAAAAAATATTATGTATTGCAAATAAAAAAATATTCAGCCTAGATTTGCCCTCACATTGCATCGACGCGAACTCGAGGTATATGTAAATTTCCTGGTAAACGACCATTGAAAAACGGAAAATAAATAATAAAAGATGATAAAATATAATACCTCTCTCCTTTTTCATTAAAATTTTAAATACATATTATGTGTCATTTTCATTCGGATAATAAAACCCAAATACTTAAAGAACTTAATACAAAAATAATTACGGTATCCGATAACATCAATAAATATTATTTTGACTTAAATGTCGGCTTAAGTACAGTTCCAGTTCTGTTATATTGCCAGTTATGTTTATACATTATAGTTAAATACAACTCGATAACAGTTAACATAGTTATTTGTTATAATATATTACTCATGTAACAAAAACTTTGTAACGTCCTTGAGATCTACTATCAACGTCATTATCAACATTATTAACAACATACTATCATCGTCATTATTATCAATCGTCACATCCCAATTCAACTGTCGGTCACTGGTTTTCTATCAGTATGAGAAGTGTTAAAAATTTAGTCTGCCGCGGTAGCTAATCGCGGTGTTAGGAGACTTCACACGAACAAAATTCTGGACAATTTTAAGGGTCCATTTCTCCACAATGTTTTTCTTCACCGTTAACCCTTGTCTCTGCCTTTCGTTGCCGTTTTCCGAGGTTTTATCTTTCACTCTCTTCTATTTCCATTAAACTTTTAGTCAACTTTTTATGTTTTCTGTTGTCTTCCTCTCCTGTCAAAATTCGATATTGCGGGTGGAAAACTAATACATACCGAGTTACGCAAATGGTTTTCCATATTTATTGCTACGATGATAACTATAATTTGGTTTTATAGCACATAATAAATTTGATTATCATATCAATACCGGACCTAATAATATAATTCAAAATGCGCATTCCTTTGAACTAACTCAAGGTACTACAATTATCTGATAAGTTTTAGACATATGAGCGGGAAATTTCAATTTAATACGAACTGTTTAGAGACTTATTGTATGATGCTTCTCTGTCGACATCTGCGGAGAAATTACAGGCGTTATGATATGTTATACATTGCTAACATCAATAATATTCTGAATATGTTTAAAATACACATTGCATACTTAATAAATCTATATCAACGAATCAACGATTATAAAACAACAATATTGTATACAAACTTTCAAAGGCAAACTATTTTGTATAAACATTATGGTTTTCCCAAAACGTTCAGAAAGACATTAACCCTTCTTTAGTCACTTGTAAAAACGAAAGTTAAGTGCTACAGAGAGCCCAAATGTGTACGTACAGATAACACAGCAATTAACCCGGATTTGAGATGATTGGCTGTACCAATTATAAATGTATTTTAACAATATTAAGATTTACAGTTTTTTTTATTACACTTAGTGCAAATAAACAGATAGTGTTGCCAGCTTTCCAACGCAGAATATTGGGGGCAATTGGACACGAATTTAATAGATTATCATATATGAGTGACGAATGTAGAAGAAGCACGTCAAGTCAGTAAAAACACATAGATATATTTGGCAGTAGGTGCTCTTACCGTACATACCTACCTTCCCCATAATACCCCTAGCATGATTATATTATTATGATAATAATAATAACAATTCTACATACAATAGTGACGATCTATTACAAACTTGCCTGTAAAACTGTATAGCGTAATTTCACCGCTTAAGACCCGTTATTTCAAAAACATACATCACGCTTCTGTCATTTACCCGCCAAATTCGATTTTTTTTTTTCTGAAACACTATACGTCTTGTCTATTATTATTCACGCATGAAGTACGATCACTTCTTTTATGATTTTTTTTCCAAATATGCCATAATCTCAACGTATAATATTATTTACGGGCGTAAATATGAACACTTGTTATTTATGCAAAATTTACGCATTCATAACGTTCTCATAGACATTGTGTATGAAAAGGGGAAAAAATTTGGTAGTCTTACGAAAAATAAATGGATAGGGGCCTATTGTGAACATATTTTGCAACATAATACAATGTTTTATAAGTGGTTCCCCAGTAAAACAATAATCCATAGCCTGCCAACTGAATAAAAAATTTTAGACTGTTAGTTTTTTTATATTAGTTATCTACAGGATAGGCAGAAAGCACTATGTGCCAAATATATCCATCCTTACGAACTTAATATCCTTCTAAATTCATCATTATCTACATACACACAGGGTTCTGGATTGTTCTGTTCTGACTCTCCAGTCACTCAGTATCTAACCTGTTTATTCAAAATAGTTGAGTCTTGGTCTTCCTTGGCAAAGCATGAAAATAGCAAGCATTCATAATGTCGCCCTCTATTGATAATAATTTCAGATTATTTTACCACCATAAAAGCTTCACAGAGCAAAAAAGATATAATTAAAAGCAGCTGCTTACTGCTAACATAAATATATTGTTTTGTTTGAGTATGAGGACAGTGAGGATTGACATGTTATGAAACCAATTACTAAAGTCAGAATGAAACATAGCACTAATTAAATTTACAAGCGCCCAACTGTAAATTACATACTCCTTGTCATGTAATGATTGTAACACTGTATCATTACACTGTCCCCATCTACATGACAAGTTTCAATGATTTCAATTTTGCATTGTATTCGTTGTAGGAACAATTTGCATATATTTGCGTTCCCAACTGATTCTTAATGAAATGTCCTATTGTATTCTTTTATCAATGAAGTCATTAGAATATAGCTTTTGTTTTGTGTATGGAATTACTGGTGTGTTTTTTGTTTTGTACACACTATTTAAGGTTTCTTACTTTTGTAATCGGGCGATAAAAAAAATTAGATTTTCCATTTATTACTGTATTTAAATTTTTTTTCAATATGAACATATTGATTTTTTTTTAAATGTTAAAATGGCATTATTAATTTTGTGTCAATTTCCTAATCATCAATTTACAAACAATTTAAGTATAAGAAAAATGTATAACTAAATTCAATTAAAAATAAATGAATCAATTGTTTTATTTCATCATAATACATTATTGTAACTTCTACTTATTTGAATTATCCTGGATATTAAAATTTTTCATGTTCTTGTCAAAAAAAAATCCAATATAAAAGAAATTTTCTTTTTACATCTAGAATTAAAAGGAATTTTTAATTAAACACTCTTATCCTTTTGCATTTTTACCTACAATAGTATAATAAATATGATGAAGTCCTGGACACAGTCACTATGGCCTGGTAATAATGAAAACTTGTTATAAGAATAAGGACAAACATTTTGCTATTATAATAAAAAAAAAAATTTATAAAGTGGGGTTGGTATCAACATTAGAATGGCAGGAGTTGATGATGTAATAAAAATATTATCTATGTACATACTTATTATATAAGATTTTACTGTTACAATTAATGTGGTGGTTTCATTTGTGTTAAACTGTAAAGATATTTATATGGCAAAGAAATAAAAAAAAGAAATAGCATAAAAAGAAATAGCATAGATACTAGATAATAGGAAATATCATAGGTAATAGGGGTTTTATTTTCAGTGTTCTCTAATATGAAATTTTGTGATTAAAACTTTCAATATTAGAAGTAGTAAAAGCAGCAGTCAAGGTAGAAGGTAAAAGTTACTTACTGTAATTATCAATCTTTCGATGTTGTCTTTAGTGAGACAGGAAATTATAAAATATCAGGTTTCACTATGTAATCGCAATTTCATATAGAAGCCCGAACTATCCTATATACAAAACTTTGAGCGCGGCAAATTTATCAACTCACTAAATACACTAACATCAAAGCGAAACTTTTCTTTGCTTACTTGCAACGTAGATGACACAAAACACGGATGCAAGTTGAAATAAAAACAAAAAAAAACATCTGCGAATAACGCCTTACAGCAACTCGGGATGTTACGAAACAAAACACGAAACTTTTTAACTTACCATAAACGATATGTGGGTGAAGCCGCAACTTGCGAATACGGTCTCCTGGATGAGCGGACGAGGCCCATTCTTGTCCTGAATTTCCAGTTTAAACCATTGTATAATTCATCACTATACTTTTTGTTTCGAACGGCAAGTCTAACTTGTCCCAATCACTGTTGATATTTATTTGTTGACACGAAACGAGGTTATTGCCGTTCGCTCTAACATCTGGGTGTAAGTTAGCAGAAAGTTTTCACTTCTCGTTGCACAAATATCTTTTAAACTTATTTTATAAATAATCTGCGTGGTTGACAGTACAACAGTTTTTAAAACGATACACTAGCAGGTAAACGAAACAGCGAGCGGGCAAGTGGTTCGCTTGCTGGCAGGCAGTTTGAAACTTAAAAAAAAAACAATAAAAGTTGCAGGCGCACAAGCACACTCGACGAACTACTACGTAACAGTGTGCGTGAATGGAAACGCGCCGCCTTCGATACCGTGAACGCTCATAGCGCTAACTGAGAGTTACCATACGAGTTTCAATAATTCCCTAACAAATATCTACAGTTTAAAAAGTTGAGAATAATATTTTTCTTACTGGTATTTATGTGATTCTATCACAAATTTGATTTAAGATATCAAAACTGCACGTTGATCAAAGTGAATAAACCTATATCAGATAATTTGAACTTTTTATGCCCTAAGCCTGCTTTTTTTAAATAAGTAGAAACCTGGACCTCAGTCAATTACCTTGTCCCGAAGTAATGATAGTGGCACTGTGCTCCAGAACTCAATAAGAACACCACCGAGACAATAAAAAATTCTTTTAGTGATTAAGAGACGGTAGAAGAACAGCAAATAATGACAACAGAAAGATTGCTTAACATGCGATCTGCAACCACAGTATGGATTACAGACTATTAACATATTTATTTTATAATACGACAAGTGTTTGTTCACGAATTAATTGAAACGAGTGAATATATTTAATTGAAAATAATATACTACCAAATACTTTTCCACAGAAGATAAAATACCACTCCCTGAACAAAACGTTTTACATGATTTTTTCTCGTGCGATTTTCATAGTATTACACCCTTTATTTAATATTTTTATTGACTTTTTACTTATAGATACACAATGCACATTGTAATTATTAAAACTTTTGTCTTATTTATTATACGTAAGAACAGGAAAATTTACTGCACAGGCAACACTAACCGATGTCATTCCCGTCAAACCGCCGAAAGTGTACGACGCGGAGATGCACGCACACATTTACACAATAATCAGTATAGCGTCTTGAAGTCGAACCACGAACGAAACCTCCGCCCGCGCACCAACGTCCTTGCGGCCACCGACCGCACCATGGTATATTACATATTGCGATAACACATATCGTAATCTATTATCGATCTTAACGCCTAGAATATAAGGCCTAATTCATATGATTTCATGGAATTAAACAGTTTTAAGTACTCACGAAAGTTCCGACACCATAAACAATCTTGTATACTCGAGCGTTACCTAATGCTTGTGACATAATCGTCTCAAGTCTTAGTGATACCATTTAATTACTGTACGATGAAGTAACAGTACCTAAACACTGAAGAAAGTTTAACTTATCTTGCCTTTATCCAACTTTAATCTCGGCTTTATCGGAGAGTTTTAATGTAAGTGATAAATAAATATCGTGTGGATAGGTAAAAGCGTTTACTATTTATATATAAACTATGATATTTTTCATGTATTTCAAAGTCTTTGTTTATATCTAATATATTTGCAAAATAAACTATTATGTATTTATGTACTATATATTATGTATATAAAGTGGTCAAGTGGTCATTCACAGTGGTCGAAATTAGACCATAATTAATTAAATTTTAACTTTAACTCAACTTTTATAACTACTCCGTACTACTGTTTGACCACAAACCACAGTAGGTACATTATTTTGTGTTTGACATTGACAGTATCAACATAAACAATGAACGCTTCATTTTTTTAATTTAAAGTATTTAAGTCGCTGGATGTACATTCATATGTATAAAAGCTTCAACTGTTGAAGGCCTTCATCGTTTAAATTTTCGTTATGTCAAATCTGACTACTCCTCACGCGCCAAATTAAAAAGAGATATAAACACTTCTCTTCAAGTTTTATTATGTATAAATATTCATAGATGTCAAATCTCACACTTCTCCCTGCGCTAAATTAGAAAGAGATTCAAAGAGTTATCTACTCACATTAATATACAAGTAGATTTGTAAAGGTCCACTCTCTTCCCCCTCGACGTTGACTGATGAAGATTCGTGCTATCCTCACTCCCTTCTATCGTAACCTCAAACCAGTAATACGTAATTTCCTGTTCTGAGGGAACTGTTGTTTAGCTCATCAAATCCCAGCTTGTTTATTGTCTTGTACCCATTGGGCAACATATAGGTCATATTTAAATTGCCTATTAAGTCATGACATACGGGGCTGAAACGTGGACACTCACGGTGCGCCTAGTCCATCAGTTCAAAGTCGCTCAGCGAGCTA